>OX596223.1:11540199-11583457 GCA_951394215.1 Glyphodes perspectalis | reverse complement strand
GCCGCGGGCGTGCGCGCGGCTGAGCGCGCCATGACCGAGGAGCGCAGCTGATCGCGCGCCCGCCCCCGCGCCGCCCGAGCCAAGCGCATCATGGTATACCCACTTTTATTTGTAACTAGCGGTTTCACACGGGTAGACATATGTTTTTAAACATTTTGAGCGTAAATAAATTTGTGTGTTCAGGGAGCTACTGCTCCTTGGGATCTGTCTACTAATGGAGTACTAATTGCACATATCTTAGACTGGCCCGTTGGTCGAGTGGTCAGAGACCCTGACCACGAAATCAAGGGTCGCGGGTTCGAATCCCGCTAGGGGCAAATGTTTTGTGTGATGAACATGGACATTTGTACTCGAGTCATGGACGTTTATAAACGTATTTAAGTATGTCTATCCGTTCACCTAGTATCCATAGCACAAGCATAAGCTTAGTTTGGGACTAGGGAATTGGTGTGTCAGTCTGAAGAATTTATTTGTTTAATTTATCTACTATTAAGCCTAAAATCCCCGTGGGGATAGGCAGAGTCCAAGAAGCGATGAACTCTTCAAATCTTAAGTTTGAACTTCAAACCTTGTGGCAACTTTATTTCTTATGTGTGGCATTGTCCTCTACAATCAGAACAAAAAAAATTAAATAGCCTACATAGTGGCTGTAAATATGTTATAAATCTGCTACTGATGGTATCAATCTGTTTGCCGGCAGCAAGTGTTCGGTGAATGGGCGCAAGTGGAGGTGGTGGAGCTGGTGAACGATGGCTCGGGGCTGGCGTTCGGCATCGTCGGCGGCCGCTCCTCCGGCGTCGTCGTCAAGAGTGTGCTGCCCGGCGGGGTCGCCGACAGGGTGAGTGTCATTAGAACTTAGCCGTAAGGTTGGCGCCGTGAGGCTGAGACTGTTAGAATGGGGCCGTGAGGTTGTAGCCGTTGGTGCAAAGTCCTCCCTTAGCCGTGAGGCCGTGAGGTTGAGACGGCTTGGTTGAAGCCGTAAGGCTGAGGCCGTGAGTGTAACGTCTTGACTCAGCCTTGAAGCCGTGAATGCATTGACTAGGATCAAACACGAGACTGAGGCCTTGGGCGCTACAACGGCTAAACTCTACTGTGAGGCTTTGCCTTAAACGATAACCTGAACCTTGTCTAATCTGAGGTCTTGTACATCATTTTAGTGTCTTGTCATCATTTAGAGGTCCACTCAGACCATGGACCTGGATATAGCGAGTACGATTACATATTACATTGAAGACCATATCCATTGGCTTTTGTGGCTCTTATTATGTCAGTAGGTTGTACTCTTAGGACATTGGATATGAGTACATATCCATATTTAAATGCTCATGTTTCCTAATGACGGTGTCCTCTACCGGCGAGAATGTGGAATAAAGAAATCTGTAGGTACTAAGTTTTATTTCCAGAGGTACTTAATGTACGAGCCCAGGTTTAAATCAAAACCATTGAATTTGAGGCCCGTGACCTTGTCGTGTACGTTTAGCTAACAGCTCTCAAGTTATTTAGTAGCTTATATCAATTTAATTAGGTAATAATAGTTTGCTCATTATAATAGGACAATTATGTCAGACGAATTTCACTCGTTTGAGTCCTTAGTCCTTGTCTCATGTGATCACATTTGTGCAACTAATATTGATTTGACCACATGCCCCAAGAGTTCTGGGTTCGATCCCCACCCAGGACAAACATTCGTGTGATGAATTCTTGTGTTTGTTCTGTGTCCGGGTGTTAATATACAATATTTAAGTATATAGTTGTAATACCACTGTTATTTCTGATATCCGTAACACAAGTGCTTAAGCTACTTACCTCAGACTGACTACCGATTTTCTTGCCGGTTTCTTCTCGGTAGATACGACATTCCATTGAACCGGTGGTAGATTCAAATTGTTCTATTTTGTACCTATTACTTGACGATTTACAAATGCTTTTTTGAGGCCTATGTAAATAAAGATATTTTGAATTTGAGTTTGAGTTTGAGTCAGATCAATGTATGTGATGTAGTCTGATATTTATGTATCTAATTCTATGATCAAGACAGCGCATAACTTTGTACACAATTTACTGACGTCTCATTAGCAGGAAGTTGCCGCGAGGGCACTTAAGCGTCACTTGATGCTATTACTTACGAGTAATACCTGCACTTAGGACATTATAGCAACATATCTCTATAGCGGACTTCTTTGGGGTAGGATTTTGTAATGAGAGTGCAAGATGCATAAATCTGTATAAGGTTTTCTATTATATGATGTATTATGGCTATAGAACAAGCTTCTGAATCGTTATAAAGAAGCTTCCTTGGCTTAGCCATTATTTAGCTTATAGATAAGTAATAAGACCTACGTTGGCTTGGGACTAATTATAATATGTACATATCTTATGGTTGGGGTAACTTTGATTACGTAATATTGTGCATAGGTACGCACGATAGATAAATTAGATATTTTGCACCCCTATTCTATGGAGCTGCAGTGGTAGTAACCTAATGGCAAGGACACGCATCTCATATCTGAGGGGTGCGGGTTCAAACCTGGGCACGTACCTCTGGATTTTCCAAAATTTACATATGTACGTATTTATACCACTAGCTCCGCGGTGAGGAAAAACATCTTGGCGAAACCGGCACATTCAAACAACTATGGATGTATCTGGTTTCCCTATATAACGGTTACGAAGGATAGATCGGCAGTCGCTTCAATGTAATTACCAGACTCGCTAAGTCCTGGATCATGGTCTAAGCGGACCCCGTCTAAGCACGGGACACGCTAGGGACATGATAATATTCTATGTAGCTACATGCCAAATGTTCTTCTTCCAAGAGTATTCTATTCACATTGGTAGCTACAAATCCCGCCACATTTCCATCTTCCAATCAATCGTACTATTTTTCCATCGAATTTCCTTCGTAACTCCGTCGCGTCGTATAATTATGCAAGTTGAAGTCGGACACGCCAATCGGTGAAGATCTTCAATTTGCATAAAACGTCTTGGCGGATCTCTTCTGCGAATTGAAAAATTAATATCTGATTTGCATTGTTAATGTCGGGAGGAAGGGAGGGGATAGGGAGTGAGCGGATGGGGGGAAACTTAGTTGATGCTTTTATAATGCATTTATGTTGTATGTTAACTTATCGTATTGGCCGTAGTAAACTAGTCCCTCTTATTTAATCGATTACCGAATACATAACCATCTTTCAAACTTTATGTCTCTTGCTTTGTCGGGGATCCCCGTTAAATATGATCTTCGTACCCCTTAGAAGGGTAACCATATAAATAGTTATTTGGGCGATGATTCTCATGATGTTTTTTCATGATGGTTTCACTCATCGTCGAGCTAGTGGTATAATTCAATATTAAGATTTCGAAAATCCAAACGTTCCCACCCGAGTTTGAACAGGCACCCTTCGCTATAAAGGTACGTTTCCTTAGCACTGAGCTACCATAGGAATATACTGCTTTTTTTGATGAAAAAAAAATGTGTAGTGAATTGGTATGCTAGTTTGGATATTTGATTGATTTTTATCCTGTTTAAAATGTAGAAGAACCACTTATTTATAATGACATTGATTTTTTTTGTCTCTCATATTTTATTTTTTTGTCACTCCAAATTTTATAACGATACCTCAAGGTACCTACTTGAATTATAATTCCCTGCTTTCTTTTGTTTCATTGTTAAGTCAAAAATACGTTACATTTTCCTAAAATTTATATTTCAATGGTTCCAATTGGGTTTTCTTTAAACCGAACACACTCGGCCCTTCTTATGACCTACTTGAGCTTCCCGGGAGGGACGCCATCCGGCTCTGAGGACTGGTTTCTGAAGAACAGGCTATGGGAGTTTGTATGGAAATTTCATTGTTTTGATTGGATTTTTTTTGGTTAGCTTTTCGTACGCCTTCGCTCGCTTTAATGCAGATTTTTATATTCGACTATTCTTTTCTTAGATGAAATGTATCGTATCTTTTTTTGTATCCCTGAAATTTCGTAAAGATTGATTATATAGTTAAGTTGTAAAAGAGTAATAAACAAATAAATTTATTATTGGTTATTAAATAAAAGTAATAGTAGTTTTTAGGACCACTTGTTTTAATTAGATCAACTCAACAACAGAAGCCTACCACAGACAACATAAAAACCGGATGAACAGGACATCTTAAAAAAGAAGCACACGCATAGACAATAAGGAATCAGTGATGCCTTACCATAATTATTTTACATTGTCTATTTTATTTATTGCCAACACCCCCTTTCAATGTAATATTAATTATAAATTTTACTCTCTTAAGTTACACATACACATATTAACAAATTTTAACAACAATATCGCATTCAAAGGTTTAGTTAATGCATCTGCTAACTGGTCTTCACTTTTAACATACTGTATAACAATCTTTCTTTTCTTAATTAATTCTCTAACATAGTGGTAACGTATATCAATATGTTTCAGTCTTTTAATACAATCTGTATTAGCTACTTTAATGGCAGATTGATTGTCACATAACATGGTAACAGGACACATATTTTCATTGGGAAAGAAATCTTTTAATATATTTATTAGCCAACACGCCTCACCAGCGGCCATACTCATAGAAATATATTCTGATTCTGTTGAAGAAAGACTAACTGAACATTGCTTCTTAGAGCACCAAGCAATAAGACAATTCCTAAACATGAAACAAAACCCTGTGGTGGATTTCCTGTCAACTAAATCTCCACCCCAGTTGGCATCACAATATCCTATTAGTTTACTGTTATCCTCACATTTATAAACAAGTTTATAGTCTAATGTATGTTTGATATATCTTAACACTCTCTTCAATGCTGACAACAACATATTATTAGCTTTATTCTGATATCTACTTAGAATGGATACAGATATAGACAAATCTGGCCTTGTACCACACACTGCATACATAAGACAACCTATTATTTGTCTACACAAGTTTTCTATACATTTATCTGACTTTTCATTACAGTTCTGATTGAATACAAAGTTTTGATCAATAGGAGATGATACAGGCTTACAATTTTCCATATGAAATCGTTTCAAAACATTTTCTAGATATTCTTTTTGTGATAATTCAGTTACACCTGTCTGTAAATTTTGTTTAACATTAATACCAATAAAATCTGATATGAAACCTAAAGTTTTCATTTTAAATTCTCTACACAACATATCTTTAAACTCATTTACACTATTTTCTTCTGTTCCAAAAGTCAAAATATCGTCTACATACAATAACACATAAATTTTACATTTACCATTACTTTTAACATAGAGACACGAATCACCTTTAGATTTTACAAAGTTTTCTTTAATCATTATTGAGTTAAACTTATCATTCCAATGTTTAGGGGATGTTTTTAGGCCATATAAAGACTTACGCAGTTTGACAATATTTCTATTTCCACTAAATGCCCCTTCTGGTAACTGCAAGTAAACATCATCATTAACTTCTCCATAAAGAAATGCTCCAGTGACATCCATTTGATGGATTGGTAAATTTAACATAGTAGCAATAGATACAAACAATCTGAAAGTGGTTAGCTTTGCCACTGGTGCATAAATATCATTATAATCAATATCATCATTTTGCTCAAAACCCCTAGCTACTAATCTGGCCTTGAATTGCTTTACCCCATTAATATGCTTAATTTTGAATACCCATTTACTAGTAATTAACTTACAATCATTTGGCTTCTCACAATATTCCCATGTCCTGTTTTCTGCTAGTGTGTTCAGCTCTGTCTTGATTGCCTCTTCCCATTTTGACGCATTTTCATGTCTCATAGCTTCCCAATACGTTCTCGGTTCATCCTCATTTAACAAGACTGCATTGTTGCATCTGTAAAACGATGTTTGCTTTTTTCTACGCTGACTAGGCTCCCTCATCTGTGGCTGTGTGGTAGTCCTTACCTCATCATCACTGTTCTCTTGACTTGTGCATGGTTCATACACACTACCTATGTCGGAACCTTCAGAACTTGTACTTGACTCTTTCTCTGGCAACCTTATATCAACATTTTGGCTCGACATTTCTATATCTTTTTGTTCTTCATCCAAGATTATATTCTGACATATTTCTTTTGACTGTTTTAAAAATATTACATCCCTCTTTATCTGAACAGTATTGTTTTTCTCAAAAAATATTCTATATCCTTTTGTTTCCTCTCCGTAGCCAACCATAATTCCCTTTTCACCTTTGGAGTCCCATTTTTTTCTTTTTTCATTCGGGATATGTACGAATACTGGTGTCCCAAAAACCTTCAAGTCTTGTATATTGAAACTTCTGCCCGTCCAAGCTTCGTATGGAGTTTTGACTTTATCTGCACTCAACCCTGTTCTGTTTAGTACATAACATGCAGTATTTATCGCCTCAGCCCATAATTTCTTTGGTAATCCTTTGGCATACAATAGAGATCGAGCTGCCTCAACCAATGTTCTGTTTTCGCGTTCAGCTTTACCATTCTGTTCTGGCGTATATGTTACTGTTGTCTGATGTACTATACCACAGTGGGCAAACAATTCTTTCATGCTCTTATTAACGAACTCTAAACCGTTATCACTTCGGAAGTAATTAATTTTATTACCTGTCATATTTTCACTCATCTTTATAAACTGCTCAACATGAGACTTGACTTCATGCTTCCCTTTCAAAAAATAGACAGTCCTGTAACTTGAAAAATCATCTTTCAGAAGAAGAAAGTACTTGGCTCCACCAATGGAAGTCTCCTCCATTGGGCCACACACATCGGCGTGAATTAATTCACATGTCCTTGAAGTTGTGGTTTGACTTATATTAAAAGGCAAGCGATGTGCTTTGCCCTCTAAACATCCTTTGCAGTTACCAACGAAATCATCAATTGCCTCAATATTATTATTTGCAAGCACCTTCTTCACATATTGTATGTTTTGATGTGCTAGTTTTTCATGCCATTCACTTAGGTTCAGTTTCACTTGAGTTGTATTTGCAACACTGCATTTCAGGCGCAAATCCATAATATACATGTTTCCACGACGATTTGCAACAGCACAAAGATTTTCCCTTTTGAAGAAGTTGCATTTGTTCTCATCAGTCTTCATGATATAACCTTTATCTGTCACACGATTCACAGATAATAGATTAGTCTCAAGGTCTGGAACAAACAACACGTTTTCAAACGTAGTTTCAATCCACTCATGTCCATCGAATACCTGTGCTGCCACTTGTCCACAACCTAATGCACTAATTGCCGTCCCGTTTCCTATTATTACCGACTTCTTGTCAAGAGGTGAATATGATGTAAACAATTGTCTTTCACGGCACATATGTTCACTCGCACCTGTGTCTACTACCCACTTTGAATATGTATAATGTTCAATTAAATGATTAACCGTTCCTGACACCATAAATGCATTGCTCTCTTTGTTTAGCCGATATCTACACTCATGTTTGAAATGTCCCAGCTTGTTGCAGTAAAAACACCTTTTACCAGACCTATTCACCACATCAGTCTTACTGTCTTTCACCTTACTCCTACACTCTGACTGATAATGTCCAAGCCTATTACATTTATAGCACTTCACGTTTTTCTTGTTAATTGTATTCTTCGCAACAAACGCTGACGTTTGCGGTATTTCATCAGCTTTCTCCTTCATACGTTCCTCCTCAACCAATAATCTAGCCACCAAGTTGTTATATGTTTGTTTTTCGTCAGGGGCCGACTCCCAAGCTGAGACAAAGTGCTTGTAACAATCGGGCAATGACATTAGCACTTTAGTCACAACGAATTTATCGGATATTTCTTCCCCTAATTGCCGCAGTTGATTTTGCATTTCTTTAATTTTAGATAAGAATAAAGACATTTGAATTCCCTCTTCATATTTAAATTGGAAAAACCGTTGTTGTACAATATGTATATTCGTTTCACTTTTTTGTTCATATACTGCGATCAACTTATTCCACATATCAGCAGCCGTGCTACATGAAATTATATGTATCATAACTTCTTCACTAATACGTGTGACTATTATGGTTTGAGCTTTGGCATCTTTCGTATCCCACGCCTTCATAGTTTCTTCAGTCTTTTTCAACTTTCCTTCGACCACATTTAACAAATCCTGGCCTCTTAATACGACTGTTGTTTGAAACTTCCATATATTCCAGTTCTTCGGTCCCTCTAACCTGATAATACTTAGGTTTCCGTCCATATTTGCTCTTTAATTCCTGCCTGCTCGTGATCACGCCTTCCCGCCCGACCGCAATTTTCCTAACCTCAAAATGTGCCGGGAGCCGGTAATTGCACGCGCAGTATTCTTCTTACTTTTTATTAAATTTCCGTATTGTTTACGAGCCTGGGCCCATAACCTATTGGTTATTAAATAAAAGTAATAGTAGTTTTTAGGACCACTTGTTTTAATTAGATCAACTCAACAACAGAAGCCTACCACAGACAACATAAAAACCGGATGAACAGGACATCTTAAAAAAGAAGCACACGCATAGACAATAAGGAATCAGTGATGCCTTACCATAATTATTTTACATTGTCTATTTTATTTATTGCCAACATTTATTTTGCCATTTTTATATATAAGTAATTCACAAAAACGAATTAACTGGTATTTTGTATTTATCCTAATAAAATTAACAGTAACTCCGTTTTTGTGGAATCGTACATTCAATTATTAGGTATATTATATCTATAAGTAGTGTACTTAAGTTGATAATTTAGTGTTTAGAGAACTAACTAGCATACCTGAAATAAAGATTCTTTCAACACTTTTTGTAGCCTACATACAAGTATAGTTTGACATAGTAAATATTTATATTAGTGTGTATAATACAATACTATTGTGGGTACATTTAAAAAAAAATTTGAATGAGCCATAACATTTTCATACAAACCATAATTTTATATACTAAGTATAAAATATTCCCACTCCTCAAACTCAAAGGCCTTCATTAATTGTTAAGATTCTAACCACGATTAGAAAGTCCTTAAGCTCTATTAAGTAAACTAACTCTCTAGTACTTAACTTCTCAGCGAGCTAGTTTGCACGTACATTGCCTCGCTAGTTACGCTGATCCGACAAAATTCCGAACAAATCACGCCATGTACAGCGTCTAGTAATAGCATGTCCACGTTGCCGATAAAGGGACGTGCTGGCGTTGTAAACAATAATATCGATATCGATGTAAGATAAAACTGATTTTTTGTCAGTTTGATATAATGAACTTTAGATGTAAATATTAAGGCACAAAAAAAATATAAACAAAGTCTTGGGCATACTTAATATTAGATTATTTTTACAATCTGTTGTTATAGCGGAAATAGAAATATATATAATACTAGCTTCTGCCCGCGGCTTCGCTCGCGTGGTACATCGATAAAACATAGCCTATATGTTATTCGGGTGTATGAGCTATATTATTCTAAAGTTTCATTAAAATCCATTTAGTAGTTTTTTTGTGAAAGAGTAACAAACATCCATTTATACAAACTTTCGCATTTATAATATTAGTAGGATTTATTTGAGTGAACCTTTCACCTGTCTACATGTGTGTCTCGTGAGATACAGCCCTCTGACAAATAGATAGATGGACGGAAGGACTGACAGACGAAGGCATGGGTAAACGTATAGACGGAAAATTTGTGGTGGGGTTAAGATTTTTTTTTTTTTTTTTTAAATATTCAACGACATCACATACATTGATCTGACTCCGAAGTAAGTAGCTTAAGCACTTGTGTTACGGATATCAGAAACAACAGTGGTATTACAAATATATAGGTACTTATATATTGGATATTAACACCCAGACACAGAACAAACACAAGTATTCATCACACGAATGTTTGTCCTGGGTGGGGATCGAACCCACAACTCTTGGCGCATGGGGCAGGGTCACTACCGAATGCGCCATCGAGCTTGTCATAAGATTGTAGGCAGCAATGTATGTGTCTGTTTTTCTATGCACATCTAATGGGATTAGGGTCTAGTTGTATTAAGCAGGAATCGTCATCTTCTGTTCCGTGCTTAGACGGGGTCCGCTTAGACCATGATCCAGGATTTAGCGAGTCTGGTAATAACATTGAAGCGACTGCCAATTTGACCTTCGTAACCCTAAGATAGGGGTAACCAGACAACTTTTGGATCATGGTTACAAATTCAAAGTAGTTTGCATTTGCATGTTTCATTACGATGTTTTCCCTCACCGTCGAGCTAGTGGTATAAATATGCGCGGGTTTGAAACCGCATTCCTCGGTTAAGGCGGGTGTCCCTATCATTGGGCTACCTCCCACTGTAGCATAAGAAGCAGGAATATGGGGATAAAATATATAACCCATGTTATTTTGCTAATAATTTACTTTTCTATTGGTTAAAGAATTTTTCAAATCGGTCCAGTAGTTCCTCTAAATGATATTAGTGTAGATGGTTCACGTTATTTTTTTTCTAGTAGTTGTTTAGTCTTCTTAGACTCATCATCAGCAAGTGTTTCTTTTATCTATAATTTTGTACTGGCAAATATTTAATTATACAAAAGTAAAATAGGCTACATGTTTGTTTCATTATCTAGGGTTCGCTGCAGGGAGCATTCTTGTGCCCCATTTAATTAATGAAGTTCAATTTAACACCTAAGACATTACGCCTTTGGCATTTGTATCGATATCGTCTTCGTTGGTAGTAGCTGGTTGGCATGAAAAAGCGCCTCTCAATCGACGCGAGTTGGTTCAAATCTGCCTTAGTCTGAACCATGTGGCTGCGTATTCTTGGATTTTTCAAATCTAAGTTCGGATGTATAGCATTTACTCGGTGATGAAGGAAGACATTAAGAAAAGAACTACACATTCAAGTAACGGATGTATAATGATAATTTTATTTGTTTGGTTTCTCTAAATAGATATTATGAATATCAAAGACTAACGACTGGCCCGTTGGTCGAGTGGTCAGAGACCCTGGCCACTAAACCAACGGTCGCGGGTTCAAATCCCTTTAATGGCAAATGTTTCGTGTGATGAACATGGACATTTGTACTCGAGTCATGGATGTTTATAAAACGTATTTAAGTATGTCTATCTGTTCGCCTAGTATCCATAGTACAAGCATAAGCTTAGTTTGAAACTAGGGAATTGGTGTTTCAGCCTGGAGAATTTATTTATTTATTATTAAAGTGTAGTCGTTTGAAAATAATAACCAGAACTCTAATGCTGTATAGGAGGCTCTCTTGATTGAAGATATAAATAAAATACATAAATAAGTTCTCCTGATTTGTACACCTCGCTTCAAACTAAGCGTGCATGGTATAGGGTACGAGGTAATTAATAGATACTTGAATAAGTTTATATAAACATTTATGAATCAAGCACTTTGCATTCTGTATTCTTTGGTTTTGTGGCCAGGGGCTCGACCACTCGACTAACTATTTATTTATTTAAGAAAACCAACAGCGATTACATGTCATATTGATTAATACAAACTATGCTAACAATAAGGCCAATAAAAGGTTTTCCTTAATTTAAAATTTAGGTACAGTATCCATGCTGCTAGAACTCAAAATAAGGTTTGAAAAATTAAAAATAACTAGCCTGTAAAGATTGTTTTATTTAACCTATTGTGTCCTACTGCTGGGCAAAGGTCTCTTCCAATTCTTTCCACTTCTTTCTCTCCTGGGTCAGCTCTTCCCAGGTGGTGTGGAATTCAATCAACTCTTTGCGCCATCGAGTTGGGGGCCGGCCCCGACGCCTCCTCCCATTAGTCGGCTCCTAATCGGTGGAAATCTTTGCCCAGCGGTCTGGATGCATTCTGCACACATGACCTGCCCATTTCCCTCTTGAGCCCAGCAGCCTTTTTCCCTACGTCAATAATGCCTGTCATGGAACGCAGCGTAGTGTTCGTACGTAGAGAAGATAATGAGCCGATATCGATAGACTGTCCGTCCCTAGCGATAAGACCCCCGCGGCTTTAGATATAATAACGTGTTATCGGGAGGTGACAACTGCCCCCCGGGCTGGGGGCAAATTGATGAGTTAATGTGGCGAGTGGCGTGGCGTTGGATTGTCTGTACTATACGCTCTTGTTGTGTTCTCTGACATATAAAGTTGTTTATTCATTAGTTTTGGCGTAATAGCGTGAAATCCTGTCTATTTTTTTGCGGGTTAAATCTAGTCTGGGTCATTAATTAAACTTAAATGTTTGGCGTACCATTTTGAAGCAATCGGCTAAGCGGCTTGGAAGTCAAATTACAACAAACAGATATAGTTGATTTCGCACTTATAATACCATAACAGTAGGAATTGAGCGAATAACAATTTAATCGATGTCTGCAAGAAGTAAAAACATCAAGAAATGTTATTAAATACAAACATATCACAATTCCCGCAGTCCCATAAGAAGAAGACAGACTCCAAGTAATAAGCTCCATATTTAGCTAAAATAGAGTGGGATTAGATGGTACGTAAATTATGAAAATATAGGGATAAAGTACACATTTATTTTTAAATTATTTGAAGATTAGAAGCGCCTCGCAGTTCCCGTTCCCGTGGGAATACGGGGATAAAATATAGCCTATGTTACTCGCTGATAATGTAGCTTTATATTTGTGAAAGAGTATTTCGAATCAGTCCAGTAGTTTCGGAGCCTATTCAATTCAAACAAACAATCAAATCTATTAATAATCAATTTCTTTATAATATTGACCAAGCTTAGACTCTCGGAATACTCTTAATTCAATCTCTGAAAATAAGCTCTCTATATAGTAAACTTTTAAGTACTTATGAGAATAAGCTTTTGTTTTTACGCCATAACCGTGTAATACAGACTCGGTCATTAATACCACGTGCTGCGTGTGCGCATGTTTCAAAACAGCGGTCTATTTAGGTCGTTCGTAAACACCAAGCACGCTTCTGTTCATTTGTTTCCAGAAAGTGTTCCTGGCAGTGAACAATGCAATACGTACATGACGCACGATATCCCTATTAGCCAAAAAATTAATTGAGTTACGTTAGATGGAAACTTGTGCCAAAGTTGAATTAAATTATTTTTATTTCTACTAGAATACTATCATATCAGGCCGAGTGACGTTTATTAGGAGGACTTAGGTCCATCAGTGGAGGACTGTAGACTGACGATGGTGATGATGATTATGATGGTACCTACTACTACGACCGCAATGGTTATGACCAATGAAGTCTTTTAGCAATGAGCCAATAATAAAAATGACAGTCCATCCACATCACACATATACACACATCCACGTATAGGTGCTGATGTTTATCTCATCATTTTCTCCCTCATCAAGGATCTTTTAATACAGATTTAATTACTTATTACTCATCACAAACAATAGCATAAACACTGGAAAAACTTATGAATTGTTAGGTTAAGTAGAAGTTTGTGTAAGTCTGACGCCTATGATAAGTTTGCCAGGTACTCAGTAATCACAATGATACTCAAGCTGTGACAAACAACAAAAATCAAAACAACCAAAAAGTTAACTTAACGTGTTAGAATAAGTCAACACAAGTACAAACTCATAACTGAATTTGAATTGAACAGTTGGGTTAGATTGGAAATTGTGAAAAAGCGACCAGTGGCTATTATATTTTCTTTCACCGCCGAAACAGTGGTGTACACTCGTATCTGACAAACAAGAATTCATCACCTCGTATAAGAGATAGGTGTTCTTAACAATAAAGAACCAAAGCTATGAAACAAGACCTTTAGCAAGTGGTTTAAATCTCTGAATGTCGAGACCGAATAAATAAAGTTACTGTAATAATGAAACCGTTGTTTATATTTCAACTTCTTCACGGATTCCCTCTTGGCATCTTCGGAACAATATCCAACACATCAATCAGGCGAGACACCGATTACGTAGGAACATCCAGGGACGGATTTTGAATGTGGGAGGCCCTTAGCTACTTCTATAAGGGGCCCCAAAACGATTTTCTTCTAGGTATTACTAGTGACCCTTATCCTTTTCGTTAGATATGTGTATTGTCTTCCACGGGGCCTTTTTGTCTACAAGGCCCGGTGTTGCAGCCCAAAATGCCCCTATAGTAGATCCGGCCCTGGGAACATCTTTGTAGATGGCGCCACCGTGCTGCTGGTTAGATGTCAGCCGAGACGTATTTACGCTCGTAATTCAGATACAAAAGTTTATGCCACATTTTTGTGGCGCTGTTTGTGAAAATGCGGTATTTTAAGACGGAATGTATGCGAACACACTAGAATTACATATAAATAGATATGCACGTTTGGTCTACGGATTCGTAGCCATGTCTCAATTTGTATGGCTTCGGTTACGTACTTTTACCCTATGATAACCAGATAGTAGGGACTATCACCCCTTCAGTCCCTGAAGGGTTAGGTACGGCTTAGGGAGCAGTAAAGATCCATTAGCCCCTTTTAGTCAAAATAAAAATAATAAAATTGGGTTAGATTTAAATCATGAAATAGAATAAGTTACATTGAAGGAACTGGCCAATGACTTAATCTTCATAACCTGAGAAGAACCAGACAAATTGAACCATGGTTAAATATAACCATATTCTGATTTGTCTGCGATTCAGTTAGTAATAATGTATGTGTTTGCGCAGGATGGACGGCTCCGCAGCGGCGACATGCTCCTGCGCATCGGCGCGGTGTGCGTGGTGGGCATGTGCGCGAGGCAGGCGGCCGCCGTGCTGCGGCAGTGCGGCGCGTGCGTGCGCCTGCTGGTGGCGCGCCCGCAGCCGGCCAGCGCGCCCACCATGCAGGTACCGGCCCCCGCCCACGCACTACCTGACCTCTCAGCGCTTGCGCAGCAATGCAGAGAAAAAACCTAAAACTTTTACGAGATCTGTCACCTCTCTTCTCTTTACCAAAAAAAAAAATTAAACCATTTTAGAGTACCGTAATTTTAGTATGAGCGTATAAGTTTGACGGATCATAAAAGCTTTTAGGTAGTACATTATTATCACTTATATCGGGTAAGGGTTCTATGAGATACTTCTTAAAAAAATCATCACTATATTTAAATTAACCAAGAAAATTAGTTAACAATCAAAAAATCAAAAACAAGCGGTATTCCTTCCCGGATGCCATGGCTTTCAGTTCTCTGTTTTCAAAGCAAGAGCTTAAACTTTAACTTAAACTTCTTTTGAGAAAAAGATACATTGGTCCAGCTGATCTCAAGTTTTCCGCATAGCAATAAAACTTTTTATTTATTAAGATTAAGATTTATTTACTAAGTTGTAGCCAAGTCTACTGCACGACTTTTACTTCACCGACTTACCATCCAGCTTACACCCCTCTGCTAATTGGAGGGGGGTGCAAACGGCACGTGGGAATTGGGACGACTCCCTCGGTTTTAATTTATGCCTCTTTGCGATTAAGATTAAACTAGAACGCTTTCTGTCGGTCAAGCAGTTTCGTGGTCTGTGGGCTATTTTTAGAAACGAGGCTGCAAAATACTTGATGTCGGCCGACCTAGATCTTAATTGATTTTTGCGATATGAACTTAATGCTTATATTTTTTACGGACTTACCCTTCTTCGAAAAGTTTATTTTTGACCTGTAAGTTGTGTAAAGGCGATCTCTTCAAATCGCGTTTAGAGAGTTCATCTACATAAAATTGAACTTTATTTTATCCGGAATGTTAAGTTATGTAATGGTTTTTCGTATGATAAAGTTATATAAATATTTTTTTATAGGAAGGTAACTCCGATTGTTTATCTAATTACATGTCTTCATGCTAGCAATCAAGATAAAGTTTGGTATAACTATAGTTTCTACCAAGATGTAAATTACTTTCTCTTCCAAAAAAATTTTTTTGGATGTTTCTTAGATACAAACTACTGCGTCGCTCAGCCTCTTACGGTGTTTTTTTCTCATTCTCCTAAAAAGTTTTTTATATTTTCTTATCCACACTAAATATGGATTACTCAAGAGCTAACGAAGTAAATATATGGCCGTTAATGGCCTTTAACCAAGTTTTCGTAGTGACCTTTATCAGGATCAACGATTGCCAGGTTAGGGCTGTCGACCGAATGTGACCTTGAAGTAATAATATTTTTTTTTGTTTACAACATCACGCCCGTTTTTCCTGAAGGGGTACGCAGCCAAAGGGACAGCAAGCCCCATTAACCACATTTAGCCAAAAACAAAACAAGTGGCTAGCTTGTCGCCTATACAATCACATAATAATAATCTGAGACAATTGGCTTAGGCCCGTGAGCCTCAGTATTATACCGAAATATTTAACGTTTTTATTTCGAGAAGTACAAAACGTATAAGTAAAAATAATAATAATAAATCGTTTATTTCAGACAAAGTCCATATAGTTAGTAGTGCAAATACAGATATAATGTAATGTAATAATAAGAATATAAAAGTACATCAGTGCTTTCAAGGTAACCAAATCCCAGTATACCATTAGTCAGAACACAGTTGGCACATTCTCTTAAAGTCACAGACCAACAGCGGACTCCCAAACCAACATGGGGCATTTTTTATTCATATTATAATTGTCCAATCATATGTATTATTATGAGATGAGAAGTGACAAGTGCTTAGTTCCTCGCCTATATAATCACAAACTCATATACTATTAGGTGCCTTTGGTTGCATTCCATTAAATTTTTTCCTTTAGTTCCAGAGCAACGTGGCAACTAGTTCAAACGTCACATTTAAATCTAGTTTTAACGCGAACGTCACAATTCAAACTCGCAAAACGTAATTCCGCAGTCGGCAGCCCTCCACCCTCCTTCTACTTGTGATTCAAGATGTTCCCTCCGCATTATCCCGGGAATGGGACTTGCTTCGCATGCAAACGACAGGTGAATTCAAATGGCTGTCTCTGGAACGAGTACCTTTTCAAACTGAGTTTAAACTTGGGGCGAAAGTTGTGGCTTTGATAATAAGGGTGTTGATTCCGCTTACGATATAACGCATTAACATACGAGATGACTTAAAAGGTTTTGAATATGCGTCTACACGTTTTGATCATAAATAAAAATAAGTGACAGCAAACTATTATTTTTTTACGGTTTTTTATCATTTTCCATTTCACCAACATAACTTTTATTTTTTGTTTACAGTGGTTAGAAGCTGACTGCTTCCTAGCTTTACGAGCGTAGTAGTATGTATTGTGAAATATGTAATTACTGTGCCAGTTACCTACCTACAACATCCGTTTTAATTATACTACACAAAAAATATGATGTAGTTTAAAAGTAAAACGGTTATATCAGTGCAATTTTTCATCGATTTTGTTTCTCCTCCTCATACTAAACTCTTCGCTTAGGGTCACGTTACCTTACCATTGGATGTCCCTCTCGACATAGTTATACCTATCTTAGTCTTGAGTTTCAAAGTTCCCACAAAGATCATAGTGGTAGGAATATGAACGGAACATTTGAACGTATTTCGAAGAAATTCATGAATTCCTACCAAATAAGGAGTCGTCTGTGACAGATGAGTTTAAACCATACGGCGAATGTGAAATGTTACGACTTCGTCAAAAACGAATCGGTTCATTGCGAATGTCAAGAAAATGTTCGATGTGATAAGTGAAGAAGGATTTCTTATTCGACTTGAAATATGCTTTGTTTGAAAAAAAAAAAGCGTTTCTGAGGGTGCTTAAGAGCATACGAGGTTGTAAACTGCCGTAGGCTATTGCGGTATTCGATAGATACTGATACCTCTTATCATTTGACATACGGGTATATATTTTTATGAGATGTCAAAATATTAGGTACTATAGATCTTGCATAGAATTACTAAGGTTACAAAAGTAGAAGGCTTGGCATACTCAACTAACTAGACATTAAATGTTTTTAAGTAATTAACAAAATAGTTTGCAAATAATTGCAATTAATAAATTATCCACGTTCTTTATTTATGTGTGTGTGTATTATTTAAGATCGCTTATTTAAAAGAAGTCATACTCGTCTCCTTAGGTAACCCTTTTAGGACTCTGTTGCCTACTAATATTGATTCTTTTTTCATATTTTTTTTATGAAATAATTAAAAGTATGAACATTCATCCTATGAAGGATATGGTGACTGCTTACCGTCAGGTCAGATTGACCGTACGCTAGTTTGCAAATAAGGTTCATTGTTGAATGACGTGGTAAACTTATTAGTGCCTTCAACCCCTTTCGTCCCTATAGCTTATGTTTTACTGCCGATCCCTTCATAATGTTGTTTAGTTTCCAAACTGCAAATCAGTGTCAGAATGTGTCCAATATGTCGTCGGAAGGGGCCTATCAGCTCGTATCCGCTTGAAGGCGCGCCCTCACCATCCCCCGCGTTGGGGGAAAATGGGCATATTAGAGAGACTACATATTAGTTTATTGTGGAATACACAGTGCCCATAATTTAGTTCCTCCAATGTCTCAATATCTCATCAGATCCTTACTTGATAAAAATGGGATTAAAAATAAATTTTATCAAACAGGAAAAGAAATCGTCGTCGCAAATAGATGAAAAAACTTTCTTTCTCAACCTCCAAATTTTGATCACACATTCATCTTTATTTTAATGTACAGGTTTCATCGCGATTTTCCCTCACCGCCGAGCTTGTGGTATAAATACGTATAGATTTGAAAAATCGAGAGGTACGTGCCCGAGTTTGAACCAGCAACCCTTGAATATGCGGCGCCTGCCTACCATGTGACTGAGACGAACGAAATACCCCCGGGCATTCAAGCACAAGCTAGTTTTTCATAAATAGAACGCGAACTCCCCTCCCGCCGGTAACCCGGTCACCCGGCTCGCTTTAACGCCGATTTGGCGGGAACGTCAAAATTAACGCCACAGATAATGTCCGCGACACGCCGCTTACCACTCTATGAATAGTAACTAGCTTGTAGGGGCGTTTAACGGAGCCTTGATCGAGATATTTTATTATATTTTGTTTAAAACGATGAATAATTTGGAGGAATTAGGAGGTTTTTGCCCAGCAGGGGGATAGCGGAGGCTTAATACAGAACAACAATTCTAATCTGTTACTTGCCTAGCACGTCTTAATATGCGACTGTGTATTGGGTATTGGGGTTGTAATGTCACAACCGCATTTATTTTCACTACTCTACAACTAAGTCAACATAAATTGTTATTTTCTGACTAAAATTAGCTTAAATTGTGGCTTTATACATGTATATATGTTCACTAATATTAGGTTAATCAAGCATTCCTACGTGGTATTCGGCTGAGTAGGATCCTATCCTATAGCCTATCGTCCTATAAGATCTAAAAATTTTCAGCGATAAATAGAAGCCTATTTTAATTAATTTCTACTTTTTGCGCAACAAAATCTAAATCGGTTGAATATTTTAGGTATGAAGACGTGTTATTCACTTTTGATGTAATAACAAATAATATAAAAAAGTAAACACAAAGAAATAAAAAAATCATTGCGTTCGTTTTTTTTTCTTATTGAAAAAAGGTAACGAAAAATATTAACTTAAAGATGTATTTAAATGTATGTCAGAGTTCACAATATAAATATTAATATAACTAATATTGTCTTGTCCATAAAGAAAAAAGAGCAAAATTTTTTCAGTGAAAATCGGAAAAATTCTGTTATCTAAAATCTCGTGCACCATTGAAAACGAATTTTATTCTTTGGATTTCAAATAAAGTAGTTCGAGAGACGACTTCAGACTCTAAGTAAGTATATATTTTTCAGACAACTCTAAAGTTTGGACTTTATTACTGCGAGACTAGACGCAATCGGAGTTTGGTTCGATTTGCATAATGTATAAGTTTGATAAAAGATATTTTAGCGAGTTCACGTAACTTACCAGTTTTTTACAAAACTATGAAACATAAAAATAAAATGGATTTCCTTTCGAAATATTACAGACTTTATGTCACAAACGGTATTCTGTGTTTTATTTATAAATAAAACAGGCGATGACATTTTAAAATAATAGGTACCAACGTAATGTAGAATATCTAGTTGTTGAAATCAGGCCTAAGGCTGTTTAGAAATCCCTTTTTAGATCTTGATGAGCATTTTTCCTTTGTTGGTCATGGATTCAAAATATGACAACTGGGTTTTTTTGCCTTTAATGTCGTAAATGGTGACTAATGGTAGGTTTTTTTTTGGATAAATGCGGCTTAAATAGCTTTATTGCTCCCTGAAAACTGCCTACCCCTTCGGGGATTGCGGACGTAAAAAATTGTTTGAGACGCAAGTTAAAATAAAATTACATTTGTTACACTTGAGGTATCACAAGTGCGTCACCAATCTTGCAAATGCCTTTGTAAAATGATCTACACTAACGTTATGAAGAGGAAAGGTTTGGTTGATTGTTTGTTACATACATACATACATTAGATAAGCTCGATGGCGCATTTGGTAGTGTCTCTGCCCCATTCGCCAAGAGTTGTGGGTTTGATCCCCACCCAGGTCAAATATTCGTATGATGAATACTTGTGTTTGTTCTGTGTCTGGGTGTAAATATCCAATATTTATGTATATATTTGTAATACTCGATTCTGATATCCGTAACACAAGTGCTTAAGCTACTTACCTCGGAGTCAAATCAATGTATGTGATGTAGTTTGATATTTATTTATTACATACATACATAACATCACGCCCATAATCCCTAAAGGGGTAGGCAGAGTCAAAGAGGCAGCAGGTCCCAAACACATTCAGCCATGGGGGTAAGATGAAGAATTGTGAAAAAGTAGTGACAAGTGGCTAGCTCGACACCTACACAATCACATACACAAAAGCCTATATAACATTAGTCGCCTTCTACGACGTGCTAGGCAAGAAACACAGTTTGCACTTTATTTTTAAGTCCCAGACCAACATGGGACAGTGATTGTTGGTTTTTTTGGATTAAATAGGCTCCTTAACTACTGAGCCGATTTGAGTTTTTTTTTTTACCAATGAAAAGCTACTTTACCGTCAAGTAAAATAGGCTTTATTTTATCCGTGAGTACCCGGGACACGGGAACTACGCGGGTGGAATCGTGGGGCGCTGCTATTGTTAATATTTTACGAAAAGTAGTTAATATGTTAATTGACTCAAACAAAAAATCCCTACGTCCCAATTTCCCCTCGATTTGTTATTCTACACTGTTCCAAATACATAAAAACATACGCGCCCAACGCGGTGTAAGTAGAGGTGAAATCAAGGCCCGGAAAGTGAAGTCACGCGAGGAACTCCCGGGCCTCATCCTATATTCATGCAGGGTATGGTAAAGACTGCTGGCTCTTAGAAAAGGTCGCCCTTTGTCCCTTAAGCTTGGAGCTGAGGGCGCAATTATTATGTGTTTGTTGTAATAATGATGCATAAGCTAATGTGCTGAGTTTGTAGACTTTTGTGGCACACCGTGTGTGTTCCACAGGTGAAGGGCGTGTTCTATGATCATGTTTAGTCGAGATACGAGATGATTTTGTTACTAGATTTGGTAGGTAAGTGTAGTTATTGCTTCGGATAGGCATCAAATAAATTATCTTTCAAGAAGAAATTGTAGGAATGTAAGTCATTCATGTATTTATAATCACCATTCTTTAGAAACAAATATTTTAAATTTGTTAATATGTATACATTTAATAGGAAGCTTCTGTTTTGACATTACTAACAAACACTTGAGTTTGTGACCCATTACCATCAAACCCAACACCTTCCTTTGGCTAAATGTCGTATACGTATATTGCTTCTTAAACTCTGTCTTCGCCTTTGGCGATTGCAAGCGTAACGTCTATTGACTGGCTTGATGAAGCATTCGGTAGTCACCCTGCCCCATGCCCCAGGACAATCATCTGTGTGATGAATACTTGTGTTTGTTCTGTGTCTGGGTGTAATATCCAATATTTAAGTATAATATTTGTAATACCACTGTTGTTTCTGATATCCGTAACAAAAGTGCTTAAGGTATTACCTCGGAGTCTGATCAATGTATGTGATGTAGTATGATATTTATCTATCCTTCAACAAAATTTTAAAGTATACCGTTTCCCGGCAGTCGCTGGGCGCGTCGCAGGCGCCGGTGGTGCCGTCCCGGCTGCTGGCCGACCCGATTGAGCTGGAGCGGCGGCTGGCGGAGGCGGGGCACGACGGCTTCGGCGCGCTTTGCGAGGACACCACGCCGCCATCCCCCACACCCACCTTCATTGAGGAGAGGCTGCATCATCGGGTGAGATTATTCTTGGAATTTTTTTATTCAGGTGAAAGGTGAAAATCCACTAAACCCATGTTGGTCTGAGAGTCCCATGTTGCCAACTGTATAAGGGTACTTTTTACATGCCACCTGAGACTTCTGGTTAAACCAGATCGACCAGATCAACCTTCGGATTTTTAATATCTAAGATCAGATTTATACTACTAGGAGAACATAAAATAACCACTATTTAATTGCTTGGTTACCTTAAATACGGGTTACGACGGCGAAATGGGCAGTTCCTTGAATATAAAAGCTAGGCTCAGGCTAGAACCCAGACTAAGCATGAAACAACTCTAGGAAGATGATGATTTCTGACTATTTGTCCTAATGGCTTGTGAATGGTATCGTTGTAATTGTGTTTTAATAATGTATCTTGTCGACAGCCCGTAGCATCGATAGTGGCGGTGGTACCCCGCGGAGCCCTGGCCCCGGCGCCCCGGCCGCCCCCCCTCATCATAGCGCCCTCCGAGCCTAAGCCACAGCCTCTAAGGTTAGTATTCTGCTTCTAGTATCTAGCTAACTCTAGTAGGATTTTAGTTTTCTTTATTTCTATTCTATTCTATTATTTAGTTTATCTATTGCTCGGAACCTTTGAAGTGCCGCGTCGTTGTTCCTTGCATATTCGGCGCAGTAAATTTTCGAAAACATCTTCAAAGTCTTTTTTGAGTAAGGACTTTTGTGTTGCAAGCAAGTTTACGATAAACCCTTACTATCAGATCGGCTGTACGCTAGTATACCACCCTGAAAGTTATGTTAAAAGAGTTTTTTCGACCAGGTTATTATTTTCCTACCCATGTCCGTTTAACCTATTGGAGACCTTGCGCTTGCCTGAGGAAATTAATATATTTATCGGGAATAAATATCAGTGATCTATTGGTAATCTGAGGCGAGGGAAGTCCTCTCGCAGGGCTCTCGGCACCTGCCTATGATTCCCTGTGGGAAAAAGGGACCTGTTCCTACCCCGTATATTTATGCTATTAATAAGAAAATCTTTGTCAACAATGCACTACTTTCCTGACCCCTGTACAAGTTTGCTAGTATCAACGTAGTGCTAAGTAAGCCGTGTCCCAGGTTGCCCCTGGACATGGCGGTGCGCGGGTCGGGCGAGCCGGAGACCCTGAGCTACCAGGTGGATCTGAACAAGGACTCCGCGCTGGGGCTGGGCATCACCGTCGCCGGGTACGTCTGCGAGCAAGGTGAGTGGACGCTGACACAGAAAGTTTATGAAACGAAAGTTGGGGGAGGTCGTTGGTCGAGTGGTCAGAGACTCTGGCGCGAAACTAAGGGGAAAGCAGGATATCCCGCTAGGGGCAAATGTTTCGTGTGATGAACATGGACATTTGCACTCGAGTCATGGATGTTCATAGACGTATTTAAGTATGTCTATACGTTCACCTAGTATCCATAGTACAAGCCTACGTGCTTTGTTTTTGAATTCGTGTGTCAGTCTGGAGAATCTATTTATTTATTATTTATATCTTCGAAGATACTCTAATACTTCGGTGAGACAGCAACCAGATAGATTGAAGAGAAATAAGGCGCAGAAGTCAAGACCGGCTTAATATTGATCGAAACAAGCCTTGTTTATTATTATGATTAAATTGCCAATGTGACATTCGCATTGTTTTTCTCGGAAGATTAATTACTATACTATGCATAGAATATAATATAATAGAATTGTTTATTTGGTACATATCAAATAATAAGTAAATATATATTGAAAATATAAAAGCAATCAATTTAGTAATATAGGACCGGTATGGCGCCCACTCAGCATGTGTCGGGATGACGATAAATCACCAAGACGCTAGTTTTCAGTGACACCAGGCTACTATATTATAATATTGTGTGTTAAGCAGAGGGAGCTTAGTGGTAAGAACACGCGCCTCTATTTAACCTCGTTCTAACCCGGGAATGTACCACTGGATTTTTCAATACCATGTAAGTGTTTATACCACTAGCTCACGGTGAGGGAAAACATCATAAAGAAACCTGTACATTCCAACAACTGTGGATTACGAAACTACGACTAATTAAGGGTTACGAAAGTCAGATTGGCTGTCGCTTCAATGTAATTACCAGACTCGCTAAATCCCGGATCATGGTCAAAGCGGACCTTGACTAAGCACGGAACATAATGCTAAGAAATGAAATAAAATAATTTATTTCTGCAAGTGAATTTATAACAAATTCTTTGGCACGTCAAAGTCGTCGTGCCGATGAACCAGCATTAACACAATATAATATCACACAATCATGTACCTAGTAATATAACGTACATAAATCTCGTTATTAAATAAACACAAATTCGTGTACTGTACAGGCATGGTCGTGTATGCGAGCCTCTCTTTTGTGATTCATTCCGAATCCGCATTAAAAATATACCATTTGCTGCTTCGTTCGCCCAACCTGAGCTCAAAGGGTCTAATTTGTAGGGACGTGTATGTACCATCGGGTCCTGTGTCTGTATTCATATTGCAAAGTAAGACAGAATGATAGAGAGAGATTTTATAATTTATTTATGTATATGAAGAGGTAATATCTGATATAACTGTACCTAAATACTTAAAATGCTCTATAACTTGAAAGTGAAATTATGACTGTATAAATGAATGGCTCGATGGCGCATTCGGTACTGCCCCGGCTCATGCGCCAAGGTTTGTGGGTTCGTTCCACTTACTTTTGTTACTTGTGTTAATTCTGTGTCTGGGTATTAATATTCAATATTTAAGTATATATTTGTAATACTATTCTTGAGACTGATGTCTGTAATACAAGTGCATAAATTACGTACTTTGGAGCCAGATCAATGTAGGAGTATGTGATGAAGTCTGTTATTTATTTTCTATTTCATAAATATGCTATATAATATTTGTAAATTCGTAAAGTAAGGACGGGTCAGCCATATACTCTGATATAGTTACTGTAATGATTCACTTACTATGGACGTTACTCTTTTCAACGTCTCAATTAAACCAGCAAGTTACATACATACCGTCACGCTCATAATCCTCGAAGGGGTAGGAAAAGTTCAAAGAGCAATAAGGTCCTAAACTACGTTCTGCTAAAAATAGAAATGAGTTACAAGAAATATTGTGAAAAATTCACGACAAGTAGGTATCGAGCTCGTCGTCTTCATGATTATGAACCCAACACCCAATACACCATTGAAATGAAATGAAATAAGTAATTCATGTCTGCAAGTGGATTCATAACAAATTCTTTTACCTCGACGTGAATGGCCTGCTGAGAAGTGGTGCTGCAAGAAACTCAACAGATGGCCTTTTTTATCATTAGTCGGTTTTTACGATATGCTAAGCAAGGACCACAGTTTGTTACCAACTATTGTTGTAACTCTTCTGTATATACATACTAACGGTACCCTGCGGTTTCTCTCGCGTAGATCCTGATGGACTACGGTCGATTTAGTGGTTTAGGCATGAAAGGCAATAATAACACACTTATGTAAGTGTGCGCATGTATAATATTAGTTAGAATAATTATAGACGTTAACACGGGGTTTTATCCGTCTGTTCGACGTTGAGTAGTCGGTACATCTCTTTAATGTCTGGTTGCGCGCCCGCAGACACATTAGCGAGCGTAAATAATAAATGTACTCTTTACCGGAACCACGTTTGACCGCGCCCGACCGTCGAA
Organism: Glyphodes perspectalis; assembly: GCA_951394215.1. Taxonomy (NCBI): domain Eukaryota; kingdom Metazoa; phylum Arthropoda; class Insecta; order Lepidoptera; family Crambidae; genus Glyphodes; species Glyphodes perspectalis. Next base: position 11,557,650 of record OX596223.1, on the reverse strand, counting down.
ACCGCGGAACATCCCAAAATACAGAGAACCGTTACAGAGGTATCTTTGTCTTCACAACAAACATTGTGCAACGGTCAAAATCGGAAACAATCGTGTTGTGAAAATGAAAAATACTGACATAATTAACTAATTTAGCACACTGAAGTGGACTCCCTCCCCCCCATTCTGGTCAAGCAACACTGCTTGTATCCCTACCAGGGAACCTCGTACAGCTCTTTGCCGCCCCAGGCCTAAAACAGGTTTAGTCCGCCACTGACCAAGAGTATAATTTGGTTTTTCACGCCGCTTCTCTAGCAGGGTATGGGAAATTTAACTAACTAACCCAATTTTAGTTCGTGCAAGCTGTCATATTTAAAACCGTTATTACCGAACACTGTGAAATATAAATCTCTCAGATCTAACTTTGTTCATTCAATGTAACTTCAGTCCTATTTTATCTTTATCAGAACTTACTTTTAAATCTGAATGACATCAAGAATTATCGACCTTAAAGGCACCAAGCGAAACTCCTATAATCAGATTTAATACATAGCTTTGTCAAATTTAAGTCTGTCTTTATCACAATAGCTATCATCTTCCTAGCTTTATGTCCCGTGCTTAGACGGGGTCCGCTTAGACCAAGATCCAGGATTTAGCGAGTCTGGTAATTACATTGAAGCGACTGCCGAACTGACCTTCGTAACCCTAAGATAGGGGAACCAGACAATTTTTTTGAATTTGCAGGTTTCATCACGATGTTTTCCCTCACCGTCGAACTAGTGGTATAAATATGTACATAGATTTTAAAAATCTAGAGGCACATGCCCGGGTTTGAACCCGCACTCCTCGGTTAAGAGGCGCGTGTCCTTACCATTGAGCTATCACCTCTCTCTATCACGCTATCACAATAGCCATATTGAGTTAAAATAGCGAATGTCCACTAGTATTTACACGGGTTCCAAAGGTGTGCAGAGATGTCCCTTGCCCTAGTCACGTACCAACAATCTAGTGAACGTTGTAGAACCCTCCCTTTGTCGCGTCGCCTCCTCGCAAATGCTCCTCAACTCCTAAATGAGTCCCGTTCTTTTGTGAACATTTCACGACTTGCTGGCGCTTTGTTTACTCAATAAGGTGCCTTGTTGATTTACCTTTTATACCTCGAGAAATCTACTCATTATACAGTGAGTAAAATATGTACGGCGATGTCAATTTTCTTCCATGTACTACGCCACAAGATAAATAAGATTGCATCTCCAATCCAACAGATGACGTAAACTGGCTTGTCGATGGCACGTTCTACATTCTTTAAGTACTTCCCGCTGACAAAGTTATTTTGACAGCCTTATAAATAGCCCTAAATGAGTTTAATGAAATTTGTCAAATATAAGAACCAATAGATGTGTATAAAATTTTACATATATACATAACATCACGCCCATAATCCCCGAAGGGGTAGGCAGAGTCAAAGGGACAGCAGGCTTCTTTAACTACATTCAGCTAAGAATAAAACTGGGTTAAATGGAAAATTGTGAAAAAGTAGTGACAAGTCGTCTACACAATCACATATCCAAAACCCTATATACCTTAAGTCGCCTTTTACGACATGCTAGGCAAGAAACATAGTTGGCAAATTATTTTGAAGTCGCAGACCAACATAGAATAATGGGTTGGGTTAGATAGAAAATTGTGAAAAAGTAGCATTAAATTTTCATTTAATCGTCTTGCTATTCCCATCACTTTTAGACAATGATCTAATATAGCGATTTAACACAATCACCATCAAAGAAACATCCAACTAGGTCCAGACAGTTTAGATTATGATTACTTACCCATGACAGAATGCGCAAGCTAGTCAATAAATGTACGTACTTTTTAGATAAAACAAATCCTGAGGCATATATCCAGGTTTAAACCAACAAAACTCCAATGTGAGTCGCATATTACTTGATAAAACCTTTCGTTCTATTAAAACGTTCATAGCCAGTCCATGGCCTAGCCCTCCCAATCCCTTCAAAAGCGACCGATGATAAATCCTTCCTCCATCAATACCGCGGAGTGCGTTAGGTCGAGCAATAACAGGGAGGACAGTGAGGGCGATCTGAAGGGCTTACCCAGTGAGGGGATTGTTTCACTGTCTTATGTTTTCTTTCAGTTCCATTTCTTCAGCATCTCGGCTTAGGATAAGGATTACCATCTGCCATTTTTGTTTGTGAGGGATTATTTAAAATGGAGCTTGTTATCCTTATACAGTGCACAGAGTGGCCTTATCTTGTTGTTGTGTGTATAAACTACGGAATTAAACTACAGAGGATTAGTGATGAAAAAAATTTTTGATTTATTTTTCGCGTCATTTATATTTTTTTCCAGTATAAAAAGTATCCTATGTTCTTTCTTAAGATACAAACGGTTGACGACTACCTAATTTCACCTTGATTTTTAATGTGAAAACGTAACAGACAGACTGAGTGATTTTTATATTATAATATTAGTAAGTAGGTATTATAATATTAGTATAGTATTCGTCCCATGTTGGTCTGGAACTTAAAGAGATTGTGCCAACTGTGTTTATTGCCTAGCATGTATTAAAAGGCAACTAAAGGTATTTCGGGTTTTGAGTGTGTGATTGTGTAGGCGACGAGCTAGCCACTTGTCACTACTTTTCCACCTAACCCAGCTAGTTTTATTTTTGGCTGAATGTGGTTAAAGGGTCTCACTGCCACTTTGACTCTGCCTATCCCTTCGGGGATCATGGGTATGATGTTATATATATATATTAGTAAGGATAAATACATTTTACTTGTCTCTGCGTACATCTTACATTTAATATTCGGTCAAATCCCTCCTGCCGTAACAAACTGACAACATACCCTAGCCATATATCACAAACTTCTCAAACTACTCGGTTATCCAACCAGCTGAAAGGTCTTGTTAAAAGAAATAGGGCGCTTACAGAGCGGCGATTCGCCCCGGGTTGTCGCCCCTGATATTGGGCGCGCCTCAATTCCGGGCGACAGTGGGACCGTAACGGATTTTCCCGGGACAAATTCCACTGAATTAAAGATGGTGGGGTCTGTGACTTGTTTTGTGATGGAGATTTACCGGTTCTGATTAAATTTCTGCGGATTTTGCGTTTGGAATGATAAATGTGCTACTTAGTTTGCTGAGCATATTAAGGAGGCGGTTTTTTTATACCACTGTGACTTTGTGGAATAAATTGTCGTAGAAATAGAATATTTTTGCGCCAAAAAGTAGTTTATGTAATTTTAAATTAGCTTTTAAACACCTTAAGCCAACGCTTTGTAAAAATAATATCACACATACTTATACATAATATACATCTTACCAGTTAGCAATAAAAATAAGATCCTAGCATCTAAACTATCTTGACTCGGCTCTGACAGTTACCACGCCCCCAATTCCCGAAGGGGTAGACAAAGGCCAAGGTGAGGAAATGCCTTAAACCCAGAATAAAGCTACAATTGTTAAAAAATTGTAAAAAGTCACTAGATTGTCGTATACATAGTTATAATCCATGACTAGGCGTGCCAAATTTGACTTTTACTTTGACTTTTGACTTCGATACTCGTCAAACCCACTAAATTCAACAAACACACCACTACTAAGAAAAGCTGTCTATTTCAAAGGCAACTTAATTGAGGTTAATTATCAAGTTGTAACTAACCACCGCTCAAACAGATTCCCTTTCAAGTATGTTAGATTCTGCTCGATTCTATTAATGGATGTATCGATGTCGGTCGCAGACGGATCGATTTAACCGAGAAGCGACTTATCGACTCGGAAATAGCTCAAATAATTGGCGTCGGCTTTGAGAGTCGGTGGGACAAGCGCAGCTCGCTATTAAATGCTTACGAGTCTATTAAATGGTTTGAAAAGGGTATTTTGAGATTTGTCTTATGTTGTTTTTGGTACTCGACGATAATGTGCCAACTAGGCGACTAATCGTGAATTGAAAGAAAGAAAGAAAGATAGAAAGAAAGAAAGAAAGAAAGAAAAAGTATTTATTTGCAACACAATAAAAAAAAATATCAATATAAACTTATTTATCAAACATAACATAATTAAATGGGACTCTATCCCAAATAATAATATAAGCAAAAAATAAACAGATTGGTGTCAAAATGGTCACCGCTCAGTATTAGGTAATGACGACGGAGAACATGGTCACTACCACTGGTATTCTGCGGAGGCCAAACAATTGGGTCAAATTCAAATTCAAATTCAAAAATATCTTTATTTATATGGGCTTCAAGAAAGCACTTATAAATAGTCAATATACATAAAAAAAAGATAAGAAAAGGTCGAATTGGGTACTGGACTTTTGATTATGAAGGCGACCAGCTAGCCACTTGTCACTACTTTCCACAATTTGCCATGTAACTCAACACAAGTTTTGGCTAAATGTCCTTGACACTGTCTTCTCCTTAGGGGATTGCAGGTGTATGATATAGTGGCTATGTAGTATATATTTTGAAAAATTGTTTGTTGGTAAATGTTTACTTGGACTAAGAAGCATTGACGATTATTACAAAAACAATAACGAAATGTTTTAAGTAATTATATGGCACGCGCAGATTGATAATCAAATATTGCAAAGATAAATAAAAGCATAAAGAAGACAAATTTAGGATGTCAAAAAGAGTCCGACTATTTATAGCATACTTTTCCGTTAAGTTTACCCGCAAATAACTCTATTATTTGTCGTCATGATTTTGTTACTGTATTATACATAAAAACATATACTAGATTGGTCTAGAATTCTGTCATCTCGAAAATTGGACGAAGTCGTTCCATTTTTATAACCCTCTCAAGTCCGCCCTCTCGTCGCTTGCACCCCAGGCGACTCTTACCGCCGCGGTCAGCGGTAATTTGACCCGGGACAGATAGACCCGGCTGGAACTAACCCGTGTCTACCCTCCTTAGTTTCTTTAGAGGAGTGCCGGGTGATTTCGCTCGGTATTGTTTGTAGAGAAAATGGAAGGCATTTTTGTGCTGTGTTTTTTAGTTGTATAGGCATTTTAGACAGCTCGGCTAATGGAATACAGCGACGTTCAACATGGAGCCCGCAGATTTGACTAGCTGTTGTAAATGTGTCATCGAATATTGTAGGTATATCATGTAATGTGCATCATCGTTAACGTCAGGCTTATTTAAAGTTACAAAAAATAAATAAAAATCTTCACGTTGACAACGAGCTTTTTTCGCAATTTTCTAACTAACCCAACTCAATGTTATAGCTCGAGGGCTGTAGTAACAGTATTTATATACCTATGTATGTATGTAAACGCAACTTTTAAACAAGGATAAGTATACAACTCTATAATAAAGAAAATTTTCGCAGCATACCTACATAAAAACTTGAATATATATAATTTCATTGACTGTACATTACGTCAATATCACAAATTCACTTCAGGGCAATATTCACATCAATGCTCATATCGCCATAGCGACTCTTTGTCTGAAACGAGTTCTTGTCTTCAATATGGGACACAAATAGAAACGAGCGGAAAGCACGGAGCCCTGTGCGACGCCGTACTTTGATGACACGCTTGAGAGAGCCTTTATTACACCTTCATGAAGTAACTGAAAAGATGACGGCTCAAAATTCATATTTTTAATTTTTACAGCTACATTTATGTATATATATAACTTTTCAAAAAGACATAGTCCCTTAAGGGTAAGATTAAGTTGACTTTTACCAATATTCAATAGTATTCGTTCAGAAGGAAAATTGGGAAGACATGATGATCGCCTTTTAAGACATCGATAAGGAACACATTTGGCACACAGTTTTTAAGTCCTAGACTAATCTGGAACTAAAAATAAGTACATACTTACTGATAAGTGTTTATCTCTCTCAGTACTACTAATAGTATTGCTCTGTCTATAAAGCAGACTTTCTACTAAATAACTTCACCTGTTCACAACGATTGATCTAGGCAGGCAAAAAATACCCCCAAAACACAAAGAATGAAGCCTCAAATTAACACCTCCGAGGAAATGTTTTTATTCTCCGATTGCTATTCCCCTATTCCAAGGAATCCCGAATTGTTTCCCGGGAACATTACTCGTTGGTGGGAGCTGGGAATAATCGGTGGTCGTTCTTATTGCTAGTGTTGGGTTGAATTGAATGAGTTTTCTATCAGGGAAGCAAATTGAAATTAAAGCACAGATGAGGAAACTGGCTAGATGTTACGTATTCATAAACATTATTATTTTTATGAGAAATACAAATGGGAGAACTAAGAATTTTTGTTATATTTGTAAGATATATTTTTTTTATTATCATTAATAAGACGGAAAATTGTAAAGAAGAAGTGACAAGTGGCTAGCTTGTCGCCTACACAACGTTGTGTATGCACACAACATTGATGTTTTATTAGGTGCATACGTACCTAATATGTATTATTTTAAATACGTAAAATGTCTGCGTCCCATGTTGGTCTGGCATTTATAAGAATATGCCAACTGTGTTCCTTAATTATCATGGCGTAAAAGGCGACTAATGGTACAAGTATATCGGGTTTTCCGTGTGTGATTGTGTAGGCGACAAGCAAGGCACTTGTCACTACTTTTTCACAATTTTCCATCTTACCTAGCCCCCTTTAATTTTTGGCTAAATGTGGTTAAAGGCGCTTACTGCCCCTTTGACTAACCCTTCGGGGATTAATGTAATGTCTGTATGTATGTAAAATTTTTGCATAGCGTTGTTAATACGAACAGTCTGACACCCAAAGTGTACAAGATTTAACTAGCACGCATGAAGGCGAGGCCACACGTCCGCGCAGCGGGCTATCCTCAGCAAGTGCGCAATCTAAACGCGTGCGAGGTTTAATTTCCTTTTTACGTCGGCGCAATTTGCCGAGCTCGTGTGAGCCACGAATAACAAAAGACTGAGCTACTTGGGAATACATGGGAGACTTTCACGTTGGTACACTAAGTGGCGGTTTGTGCACGTTTTATTAAACGACTGTGGAGGGTTAGATTTTCTTAATATATATAAATTACGCGTCATGTTATTTGTCCGACTACTTAACCGATTTTAATGAAATTTGCACACCATGTGCAATTTGATCCAACTTGAAAGATAGGATAGCTTACATCTCAATTTATTTAACCCTATTATGTGTCATTGACTGTTAGGCGGAACGATGTTCGCCGGGTCAGCTAGTATATTATAAATTATCTGATAGCCCAAACAAAACGAGCTGAGCTACTTAGGGCTACATTGGAGATTTTTACATTGGTTGACGTTGTGCACTATTTGTTAAACGATTGTGCTAGGTGGTGACTTAGTATGTGTCACTTACGTAATATGTGTGCATGCCAGTTTTGGCTTGTTCTACAGCATAAACTAAATTTGATTTGTCTAAAATCCGGAAATTTGCTGTGGGAAATTTCTCGCAAATATCAATCTGAGGAAGATAGTAATAGGCAGAATTAATCTTTTATTTATTTTAAAAGGTCTTTCACGATTATTTCAAACTCTATATTTTGTTGGACTTACACCCGACTCCCTTAACACCGTCAAATTGGGAAAATCTGATAGTACCTTACCTAAATTTGTATCACTATTTACATTCAGAGATATATAGATCTTTTATTATTAGTAGCCATTACACAATCCTAGTATTGACACCCTGGCTATGATCAGATCTGCCAACTTATAAGTTATTAAGCAAGTTCTCAGCGGCCGCCCCTCTCGTTAACAAAACAAAACAAATATTTCGGCGTCCAACTTCCCCGGCATATTTCTTGCGACTATATTGGAAAAGTTTATAAATACGAGTACCACCTCTTATTCCTCCGAGGACTGTATCTGACTCTTGGGCACTTTACACACTGCGACTATTTACTGTGATGAGAACGCGACATATAAATAATGTTTTTCCTGGGTGGGGATCGAACCCACTATTCTATGGGGCAAAGTCACTACCGAATGTGCCATAGAGCCAGTCATATTATTCTGACTGGCTTTATGAGAGATAGAATTAATAGGGGTGGCCCCTACTAATTCTATCAGTTAAGTAAGTATCCTTAAATCGTACCGACAAAATATCAGATAAATAAATAAATATCAAACATCACATATATTGATCTAACTACAAGCTGAGTAGCATACCTAAGCTCTTGTGTTTTGCAGATAATACATAGATCATCAAATATATAAATACTTACATATATATTAGATATTATAAGTTTATCACACGAATGATTGTTCTGGGTGAGAATCGAATCCTGAACTCTTAGTCCATAGAGCAGGGTCAGGGATACTACCTAATGCGCCATCGAGCCAGTCAAAACAAATAATAATAAATAAATTCTCCAGACTGACACACCAATGCCCTAGTTCCAAACTAAACTTATACGCTTTTGCTATGGAAGCTAGGTGAACGGATAGATATACTTAAATACGTTTATAAACATCCATGACTTAAGTATAAATGTCCATGTTCATCACACGAAACATTTGCCCCTAGCGGGATTCGAACCGCCCGTTGGTTTCGTGGCCAGGGTCTCTAACCACTCGACCAACGGGCCAGTCGAGCAAGTCACAACAAGTCTTACTGGATCGCTGGTATCACCAGAAGTATATTGTTAGTAGGCTTGCCACCTTTTTTTTTGCAAATAAAGTAAATTAGCTATTTAAGGTGGGAAAAAAAGTACATTCTGTCTAAATAAAGTACGAGTTATTTAACTTAGTAATTTAGCTTAAAAATATTTTTAGCATTACCTTTAGTAATTTTTAACAGGTAATTATCACTGCTAATCAATCCCAGTAACTGTTGTTCAATTTTCACAAATATTCTTACAATCAAAATCAACATATGTTTTTTGGATATTGGGTAAGTATACGTAAAATGCATCCCAGAAAAATCAAATTGTGCGAAAGAAAGTATTTTCGCGTACTGTATTTTCTTTATAAAATATAAAGTACACTTGCCCCAAAAAACGTACAATACCTTATAATAAAGTACGGTTGGCAACCCTAATTGTTAGCTATATAATTCTGGTGTGAACAATACCTTAAGGGCTTCCTTGTTAGCGCCGGTACAGTCGCCCACGAGTGTGCCAGCGGTTAGTTACGTAATCCTATGAATCTGATAGTGCTACAGCGGTTTTAATATTGCAGATTATTGGCAATACCGCCTGCTTTAATTAATGCAACGTTAGAAAATATTAATCTCGTGTGAAGGCAACTTACAAACTGTAACTAACGGTTTTAAACATGCTTTTTATTGGTTTCACGTGTACTTAATTGTAATTAGGTGGTTGTTTATTAACACACATTCTCCAACGTTGGTCTGAAAGAAAGAAGAAATATTTATTGGACGCACAATTACAGTTACACAGAAAAACAAGTATTTGAAAATTGACAATTATAATAGTACAAATAGAAGAATAACATACATGTGTACATACATAACATCACGCCCATAATCCCCGAACGGGTAGGCGAGTCAAAGAGGCAGCATGCCCCCTCAACAACATTCAGCCAAAAATAAAGCCGGGCTGGGTTAGATGGAAAATTGTGAAAAAGCAGTGACAAGCGGCTAACCTGTCGTCTACACAATCACACACCCAAAACCCGATATACCATTAGTCGCCTTTTACGACATGCTAGGCAAGAACCACAGTTGGTACATTATTTTTTTTGTCCCAAATCAACATGGGCCAAGTCCCAGACCAACATGGGACAAAAAATAAACAAGAAGAATAAAAATAAACAAAAAACAACAGATTGGCGCCAATCGGGCCCCTGCCTCAGCATTGAGCTACTGCGGCGCTACGTTAACGTCGCAGGAGCGCTGGTATTCTGGCGGGGCCCATTTCTGTGGGACTTAGATGAATGTATATGTTGTTAGTGAGACTTAATAAATAAATAAAGTACCGACTGTCATCCAACCCAGCCCACTGTCCCATGTTGGTCTGGGACATAAAAAGAATATGCCAACTGTGGTTCTTGCCTAGCAGGTCGTAAAAGGCGACTAATGGTATATCGGGTTTTGGGTGTGTGATTGTGTAGACGACAGGTTAGCCGCTTGTCACTGCTTTTTCACAATTTTCCATCTAACCCAGCCCGGCTTTATTTTTGGCTGAATGCCTCTCTCTCTCTCTCTCTGCTACCTTATCGGAGATTATGGGCGTGATGTTACATCTGTGTTCCTTGCTTAGCATGTCGTAAAGAATTACTAATGGTTGATTGGGTGTCGTATTTACGATAAAAATCTCCCCTAGTTAAAAAATGTAGTGACTTTTTCTGGTCTTCCGTCTAACACAACTCAACTTAATTTTTGCCAAATGCGGTTAAAGAAGCTAGTATTCGTCCTTGGTCTCTTCGTTCCAGGATTGAGTGTGATTGTAATGTAAGATGTGTGAATCAAAACTGCACAATTGTAGTAAGTCTTTCCGATGTCGCCGCCTCCAGTGAATAAATATCTTTATCTTTATCTTTATCCAACCAAACAGAGCCGCCCGGGGCAGAACGGCGCTACGCCATGTGGTGACCGCTTCCCATCAAGAGGATGTTGTGTGACAATTTTAGTGTTGTAATAAAAAAAAACATTGTTTGTTTTAGAGGAGCTGAGTGGTATCTTCGTGAAGAGCATCAGCGAGGGCAGTTCCGCCGACCTTTGCGGCAAGATACAGGTCAACGACCGGATCGTTGAGGTCAGTACTTCAGACATCTGTATGCCTTTTTTTTTTTTTTTTTTTTTTTTTTTGTTGGGGAAACTCCCACGAGCCGTCACCCTCTGCTCGGGGAAGCAGAGGGTGGTGTGTCGGACTCGAACCGACTAAAACCCCAACGTGGCCTCCAGCGGCGCAGTTCCGGAGGAGCCTGTATCCCCACTGTCGGGACTATACGACTGCTCCTCCGGTGATGCGCGTGCCGCGCTACGCGGCCCACCTCGCGCGGCGGTGGTCGATGCTGTGCAGCCCACGACAACAGTCGTCGGATGCACAGCACCGAGCACGCGCGCGCGTCGAGACATGCCAGGCCACCCAGCATGTCTCAACCACTCCGCCCAGTATTCAGACGCCGATCATCCCCGTGACCGGCGTCGTGGGCCCACTCTCGCGCTGTGCCCTCTGCTAAGCCAGAGGGGCACGCGGAGAGCGCCTCGTCGAAGGGGTCGCCTTCCGCCCGGCGACCCAGATTGAGGGCTTAGCCCTGTCGTCGCAGAGGGAGAGCATCGAGACGCTCAATCCCTCTGCGACCCACCACAGCGCGACCCAGCGCGCCCCTGTCGGGTTGCCGAGGATAGGGAGGCGAGCAACGACACACTCAGCTCCTCCTCTTCCTCGGCAATCCTAGTCCGGCCGCAGGGGGCTGCGGCCGGTGCCGCAACTGCTCGGTGGGAAATGCCGAGCAGTCGCAGCTCACCTCGGGGTCTCTCTTAGCTTCGGCCCTGTCCTGCACCAGGGCCTACTCTAAGCCCCCCCGGTACGCCAAACCGAAGACCCCAGCGGGGGGGAGACATCTGTATGCCTTTTTTTTTTTTTTTTTTTTAGTTGGGGAAACTCCCACGAGCCGTCACCCTCTGCTCGGGGAAGCAGAGGGCGGTGTGTCGGACTCGAACCGACTAAAACCCCAACGTGGCCTCCAGCGGCGCAGTTCCGGAGGAGCCTGTATCCCCACTGTCGGGACTATACGACTGCTCCTCCGGTGATGCGCGTGCCGCGCTACGCGGCCCACCTCGCGCGGCGGTGGTCGATGCTGTGCAGCCCACGACAACAGTCGTCGGATGCACAGCACCGAGCACGCGCGCGCGTCGCGACATGCCAGGCCACCCAGCATGTCTCAACCACTCCGCCCAGTATTCAGACGCCGATCATCCCCGTGACCGGCGTCGTGGGCCCACTCTCGCGCTGTGCCCTCTGCTAAGCCAGAGGGGCACGCGGAGAGCGCCTCGTCGAAGGGGCCGCCTTCCACCCGGCGACCCAGATTGAGGGCTTAGCCCTGTCGTCGCAGAGGGAGAGCATCGAGACGCTCAATCCCTCTGCGACCCACCACAGCGCGACCCAGCGCGCCCCTGTCGGGTTGCCGAGGATAGGGAGGCGAGCAACGACACACTCAGCTCCTCCTCTTCCTCGGCAATCCTAGTCCGGCCGCAGGGGGCTGCGGCCGGTGCCGCAACTGCTCGGTGGGAAATGCCGAGCAGTCGCAGCTCACCTCGGGGTCTCTCTTAGCTTCGGCCCTGTCCTGCACCAGGGCCTACTAAGCCCCCCCGGTACGCCAAACCGAAGACCCCAGCGGGGGGGAGACATCTGTATGCCTGTGATATCTTAACTAATATTATAAATGCGAATGTGAGATTGTTTGTTTGTTACACTGTTACGCCTAAAATACTCAAATTATTTTAAAAATTAATTCATCAATATAAAGCTACATTATCAGCGAGTAACATGAGCTATATTTTATTCTCGTATTCCTACGGGAACCGCGGTGGGGAAAGAGGAGGGTTTAACCGCGGTGCGCTGTTAGTATAACATACATACATGATGGCTGTCCCTAAGGAGTAGGCATAATAAAGTTGGGTTAAATGGATTTTTTTTAAATAGACATTCGGTAATAAATAGTTATTGACATTACAGACACTTAAATTTTATTTACTTGTATAGATAACCTTGGAATTAGAGGACATCAAAATAAGCGCATTGTATTACATTATGCCAGACAGGCTGTTTACGTACCGGCCTGAACATTAAAATAACTTTCTCTTTGAACCACGCGAAAGCTTTTTAATAAGCACACGTTGGAAGTTTTTAGGTAATGCTTTGAGCTTATACGAACTTTCCAGGTAATCTACGTGAATTGCTTTGGAGCGAGTTTTAGTTGACATTTTCTCTCGCGTGCGAAGAGTTTTGGTTTAGAATACGAAACAGTATGTAGGTATATCTAGATTTTCAAAAGAATTATTAAGAAAGGATACGGTAAGGCGAAGCATTGTGGGAAACCTTGCATTGTCAAAAATTACACATAATATGATGATCCGGTTTCATCGACATACATACATATTATGCTCATGCCCACAACCCTCAAAGGTGTAGGCAGAGTCCAAGTAATAATAACACTCATTAAATCACATTTAGTCAAGATATAGTTGATTTGGGTTTGTTGGAAAATTAAAAAAAGTAGTGACAAGTGGTTTGAAGTTGGTTAAGCAAGCGAGTTGACGAACAAGTCGGTTAGCTCATCTTCTACACAGTCGCTAATTCAATACCGGATTTAATCCAATCTCTTTAAAGAGGATTAAAGCATTACAAAGATACAATGGAGTCATACAAACAGGTCTGTTGGTCGAGTGGTTAGAGAACCTAACCACGAAACTTCTTTCTTTCTTTCTTCTTTCTTTCTTTCTTTCTAGTTTGGAACTAGGGAATTGGTGTGTCAGTCTGGGGAATTTATTATTATTTATTACTCCATGTCCCGACTTACTAAATTAAGTATTACATGAACTCTGTCTGGATAGCGCTACGGAAAACGTGGCCATTGTCAATTTGATGTTATCCTCTATTACAGGTGGACGGAGTGTCGTTGCATGGCGTTACGAATCACAGGGCCGTAGCACTGCTACGAGACGCGAAGGGGCCCGTAGTCAGACTGAAGGCGCTAAGGTACGTAGCTACGAGTAAATATGGACGAAAAGGTTTTGACATGACTCAAACAATTAAAAACAGTCGGATTAAGAAACTCCTCTTTGTTTTGATGTTGGTTAAGGAGTATTTAATATTGACGCGGTGGAAGACATAAGTTACACTACTGCAACTCTTATGTAAAGCAGGGTATAAGATAAAGAGCTATTGAAATAGAGTTATCAGAGAGAAGATAAAGAAAAGAATGTGTTTTTTGTTTATTTGTTGTATTAGTATACTCTTTGATGCCTTTTTGACTAAGGCGATGATTTTAATTTTTAATGATCGTGGCCATTAAATAAAAGACAATAAATAGATATAACATTAGTAAGTTGCTAGGAAATATGGTTTATATATTTAAAATATCGTAGCGGATACACAGAGACAAACATTTTTTTGTCATCTGTGACTTTAGCTAAGTGTTCATGATCATCCCATAAACATTTACCGCAAGCGGGATATGAACCTGCGATTCTTGTTTTCCTGGTTGGTCTTCTACCACAAGACCAAACGCTTATTTTCGGAAGCCGCGACCTTTGGTCTTGTGGCTTTGGCAGCTGACCACTAGATCATGTCACTTATCCTAGCATCAAGCATATGCAATGCAGGTACATATACGACATTATCTCGTTTAATGCAGGTACCTGCGCGGGGCGGGGTTTGAGAAGCTGCAGAAGGCCCTGGCGGCGCAGGACGGGCGGCGCTCCCCCCTCGCGCCCCCCAGCCCCTCCGTCACCTCGCTCGCCAAGTATAGCTTTAGTGTGGTGAGTATTATAATGTAATGTAATCCATGTTCCGTCTACATTTCTAGATTTAAAAAAAAAGGCATAAAAATAGGATAGCAAGTCAACGATCCATTGATATGTTTTTATGAACTGGCCATGCCCAATGATGCCCAATAATTAAATACTGTATAAGAAATAATTAAATCTTTAAAAAACACTAATCACTATCAGTATTTAAATATCTGGAATCAATTAAAAATCTTAATTTACAAAACAATTTAAACTGGCTAATTTATAAATTTATTAACTTTTTTTATTTGTACAGAATTTTATAAATTCTTGAAAATCGTAGAGACTAACTTCACCGATTTTATAGCTCTAGATTTTTATGCCTACGCTACAATTACTTACATCCAAATGCATAAATTTAATTTGAATACAATTATAAACACTCAAGACTCAATTTTATACCGTTGCGAAATAAATGCTCAAAAACTAACTCAACTTGTTCCCTCTTTCAGTACGACGAATCTACAGTGATAGAAGTAGAACCTGACTCGGAAATCCAGCCACACCTGCCCTCCCCGACGTCTCCGTCGGAGGAGGCGGAAATAGTGATCGGTAGGGACGACGAGGTGTCGGAGCGGGAGGCGCGGCGCATCCAGGACAAGTGGCGGGACATACTGAGCGGGGAGCACGACTGGCCGGGGCACCAGTACCAGTACGACATCATTGTAAGTACATATATACTACATACATAAATACTATTTTGATCGAAAAACGGGGTAGGCTGAGTCCGAAGAACGATAAGCTCCTTTAACTACGTTCAGCCAAAACTACAATTGAATTGGGTTAGATGGAAATTTGTGCCATTATGACAACTATGATATTTTTGGTGGAAATACTATCTGCCATTCGGCTACTCATTTCACTGAGTCGGGCGTTGTACTTAAAGGTGTAGTAGAGTTGAATTCGATGAAAATTTGTAGAAGTAATAGAAAAGTAGTGACAAGTGGTTAGCTCTTCGCCTGCATAATTACAAACTCAACACCAGATATACTATTAGTCGCCTTTTACGACATTCTAGGGAAGAAACACAGTTAGTAATTATTCTTGAGCTTCAAATTAACATAGGTAACTAACCCTAATTAACGTTCTTTAAATTCTGTGTGAATATTGTTCATCTTTTAATGACATCATCTCGTGATTTTCCTCTTCCAGGTGGGCACGATAATGAAAGAGAAGGACAGCGGGCTGGGCATCTCGCTGGAGGGCACGGTGCGCGTGGTGGGCGGCAAGGAGGTGCAGGCGCGGCACTACATCCGCGCCGTCGCGCCCGGCGGGCCCGTGGCCAGGCTGGGGCTGCACAAAGTGGGCGACGAGTTGCTGGAGGTGAGATATACGTGTCAGACTTTATGGGCTGCTTCATTATCATCATCATCTCAGCCGAAAGACATCCGCTGCTGGAGATAGGCGTCCCCCAAAGATCGCCAAAACGACCGGTCCTGCGTAGCTTGCCTCCAGCGGGTTACCGCGACCATAACCAGGTCTTCGGACCACCTTGTGGGAGGTCTACCGATACCGCGTCTTCCGTACATGGTTACTCCATCTATATATATGTTACTAATGATTATAATCCATCTTGCGAGATTGTAAACTGTCGAGATATTGTGAACCGTAACATTCTGCGCACAATTCAAACATTTTTTTCGGAAGATTATAATCTATCGAAGTTAAACCGTCAAATTGTGAAATAATATGCAACGGAACCGTACAGTTAGCCAAGATTTAAGAATTCCTTTTGAAGACAAGTCTTGCAAATCTGGGAAACCAGATATTAAGCTACATCGTTCAAACAAAATATAATTTTCAAGGAATATTTCAATACGGCAAAAAAACTTTTGTTCAGGTAAACGGATGGAGGGTACTAGGGGCACATCACGTGGAGGTGGTGACGCGGCTGCGGGCGGTCACGTCGCCGGTGGTGCTGGTCTGCGTGCGCAAGCAGGAGCCGCACAGGGCCAACAAGAACGATATTGGTATCGCTAGGGTGAGTGTCTGTCTTCAAAGAAGACTAGGAAAAAAAACATCTTATTCTGTTAGATTCTGAGGTGACTGCCTAAGATGACTAAACTATAATGTTTTACGTTTATAAAAAATAAAAATAACAATTAATCCCCAATTTCCAGAATCAGATCCTGGGCGGCAGCCTGCAAGACCTGCTGGCGCCTCCGCAGCGGCTGATCAAGGCCAAGTCGGAGAGCTCTGTCGCGTCGCTGTGCAGCGCCACCACCATCATGTCCGCGGGGCACGACCACGACGGTTGGTCTTTTAGTCTTTTAGAGTAGACCGAGGGGATAAAGAGTAGACTGACATACAAATGTGTAGATTATGCGAAATTGATGATTATGTGTTTTAAATATCATTATACTAGCTTCAACCCGCGGAGTTTCTCGCGTAGTGCATCGACGAAACATAGCTTATGTGTTATTCTAATGTGTAAGCTATACCATTGTGAAGTTTAATTAAAATTCATTAAGTACTTTTTGCGTGAAAGAGTAATAAACATTCACACTTCATTTCATTACATCGACTTCAGCTGATACACCAGCTTTGAATGATGTCATTTATTTTCATTCAAGCGACCAAAGCATAAATCTATAAAGAAAGTTTATGTCTATTCCAGAGTTCTGTACGGACGAGCTGGAGAGGAACAGGTCCAGGTCGCTAGAGCCGCTGAGCGGGTTGGCCATGTGGAGCGACCGCGTCGAGTACATCCAGCTGCTCAAGGAGGACCGCGGACTTGGCTTCTCCATACTGGACTACTTGGTAAATTTATGAGGAGACTTATTCACCCAACAAACTGTTCCTCTATGTCTCTGTCCAATTATCAATTTAGGAAGGTAAAAAATGCTTTATTGCCTATTCCCATATTAACAAAAAGAAAAAACATAAAAATCAGTCGAGTCATTTTGGCGGCCTGGTCCTTGCCTCGCATGTCGTAAAAGGTAACTGTTGGTGAATTGACTATTTAGTATCGGGTTTGTGATTGTGTAGATAACGAGCTAGCCTCGTGTTACAAGTTTGT
>OX596223.1:11329086-11539999 GCA_951394215.1 Glyphodes perspectalis | reverse complement strand
TGTCTTATAGACAGGAAGCGTGCTTGTGGGTCGTAGTAGTTAATCAACGTGTTTCAAAACTAAACTATATTAATTCTCTATCAGTGGTAGTTTATGAGAACCGAGCGCCATAAGCCACGATCCTCACACACCTCACTCGCTTCATTGACATTCATAAGTCTTTTCATACACTCTCTTCAGTTCTTATGACTCCTAATATCACCTTCTGTTAACACACGTCGGGGCCTTCCGCGATCCTTCATTCTTCATCTTTATCTCTCACAACTGCAACACCAAAAGCATTGCTGCTACGATTCCTCTGGTGTTAAGACCATTGTAATAAAGAGCGCTGAGCATCCGACACTCTTATTTATCTTCCGAAACCTATAGTCAAACTTAACGATTATTTGCCTAGTAGCTAGCAACCGTGCCAGCCGGCGTCTACAAAAATCTAATGGTTAAGTAAATATACCATTATTACGAAATGCTAGACAATTTAAATAAATAAATAAATTTTTAAGACTGACACACCAATTACCTAGTCTCAAACTACGCTTATGCCTGTGCTATGGATACTAGGTGAACGAATAGTCATACTTAAATACGTTCATAAACATCCATGAGTCGAGTACAAATGTCCATGTTCATCACACAAACATTTGCCCCTACCGGGATTCGCACCCACGACCCTTGGTTTCGTGATCAGAGTCTCTGACCACTCGACCAAAGGGCCAATCAAATTTCATTTGTTACATAAAATAAATTTTTGCTGAAGTAGTCTTCTCTGACAACACAAAAGGAAAATTTGATTGAAGTACATTGCTAGCAGCTACTTAGCTAAGTAATCACACACGTGTAACTTTTCCAGCAACGTTCAAGGCACCTACAACAAGCACGTATATGCGACAACATAAAGGGATATAAATTAGTTTGTTTGTTTGTCATACGCAGAGCCTCGACAACAAACGTATATCAATGTATTTGTTGCCGGGACGCGCGCGACCGCCTTATCCTTTGATGTATAAACCGGTGCGGATTTAATACAAATGGAACAGAGATATATCTACCACCGTGTGTCTATTGAGCTCGAGGAGAGATTCTTTCTTATGTAATCAAAGAGATTTCAACTAAAAAAACGTTAATAAAAAATAACGTTTTCTAAGTTGAAAATACTTAAAATAGCCGCAGTAAGAAGATGGTAGCTCGATAAAATGCCTCATATTCTAACAATTTCAGTATTTTATGTTGCTGAGTTCGGCGCAGTGCAGTTCTGCGGCTTTGCTACCGATCCCAATAATCAGATGAAAAATTCTATGCAAGTCTGTGAAGTATGCACATTTTAATAAGTACGTTCAACTTTTTAGATTTGCTTTTATTTTAATTTGCCTCACCCGTGATTTGAGAAAATTAACAAACTTTTTTTACATACATAACACGCCCATAATCCCCGAAGGGGTAGGCAGAGTAAAGGGGCAGCATGACCCTTCAACCACATTCAGCCAAAAATAATTCCGGGCTGGGTTAGATGGAAAATTGTGAAAATGCAGTGACAAGCGGCTAACCTGTCGCCGACACAATCACACACCCAAAACCCGATATACCACTAGTCGCCTTTTACTACATGCCAAGCAACGTTCTTTCTAGCGTTTTTAACCAAGGCCCCTTTTTCTAGTTTTATCACCCTTAGGAATTTTACACAACTAAAATGCTATTAAAGTTTCCAAAGAACCTTCAAAGTCCTTATCCACATTATCTTGTCTCTCTGATTTCTATTTAGATTTTTTTATGAATTTCATCTCTTATACGTATTTGTTCGCATTTTTCTTATGCGACTTCCGATCTTACCGTTAGCATACTTATAACTTACTAACTTAGCCGAACCGCTGAGCGCAAGTCGCTACCTGCGCTGCCCACTCCTAAGTTATTAAACTTGGTCGAGTAATATTCTTTTAGAAGGCGGCGATCTCGACGCGAGTTCACAAGTTCTCGACTTGGCCCGGGGGAATTTCCATCTTTCCCCCACTTAGAGGGGTTTATTTATAGAACTGAGACGCAGGGTTGAATGAGGAGAATCTTTTTTAAATTTTTGTTTTAACTTTTTCTGCACCTTGCATAGACCTAATCTTTTCTTTTTAGCGTATAGCCCGTTTTATTTCGGGTTCGCTTAGGCTTAGAGCCTTAGACCATAGACAAAGTCAAAGTCAAAATACTCTTTATTTATATAGGTTTGAAACAAATACTTATAAATCGTCAATTCAATAGTAAAAACAACTAATAATATGAATCTACCACATGATCCTGGATATAATTAAAGCGTTTGTCGACCTGACTTTTGTAAACTTTAGGGGAAGCAGACAAATTAGATAATGGTTACAACACACATCTACGGTATGTCTAGTGTGCCACCGTCGAGCAAATATGGTATTAATTCGTACTTAGATTTCAAGATCCCCAGGTTTTTAGAGCTAGATTTTCAGAGCAAATTTAATTAGAATACAAATTTTTAGACTAGATTTTACAAAAATGTAAAATTACAACGAAGAATTTCCATACACATCAATTGAATATAAAACATCCTGACAGCTACAAAAAGTTCGTCAACCGCCTAGGCTTAAGGTATCTCGGCGCTTAAGTTCTAACACCGCATAACTCAAAATCAACTTAGATCGATCTACTTAGGCAAGCAAACAGCACTGCTTTGTTATGTATTACTAAAAGTACCTCTTTTTAATTTTACCTCATATACTTAAAAATATTTTTTTTTACATTCATACATAACATAACATCACACCCATAATCCCCAAAGGGGTAGGCAGAGTCAAAGGGGCAGCAAGCGCCCTCACATTCAGCCAAAAATAAAAGCGGTCTGGGTAAGATGGAAAATTGTGAAAAAGTTGTGACAAGTGGCTAGAGCTTGTCGCCTACAGAATCAAACAACACAATTTGTTGTTTAGATTTATTCTCTTACTAGCTGTGCCAGCGATGTCACCCGCGTTTATGGTTAATATTATAAAGACTATTTCCGTCATACATGATTTCTATGTAACTTTAACCATTAAGGCTGCACACGCGACGGAAGCTTAAAAAATGGAGTAACTTCTCCCGTTTTCCCAACATTTCCCTTCACTACTCTGCTCCTATTGATTGTAGCGTGATGAAAAGTATACTATAACCTGCCCAGGAGTATGAAGAATATTTGTACCAAGTTTCGTTAAAATCCCTCGAGTAGTTTTTGTTTCTATAACTGATTGCATTTTTGGCATCAGTATCGATCACTAATCACCCCCTGATAGTTATTTTGAAAATATATTTCATGTACAGAATTGACCTCTCTACAGATTTATTATAAGTATAGATAAACTAAATCAAATCAAATCAAATCAAATCAAATCATTTATTGCTTCCATAATTTAGGTACAGTAATTACATTAAATTATGGACCCAGACGGGCACTGCAAAATATTAGGAGAGAAGAAGAGAATACAATAATTTAAACTTTTCCTATTATTAGTTTATACAGCATTATACATTTTTATTGGTATCGACGAAATACCCTTAAAAAAAAAACTTTTCCTCAATTGGCAGCCCTGACGAGACGTAATAAAACAGAGTGTTATGTTTTAAATTGCAGTCGCGCCGTTATTTGCTTCCCCGATTGTTTCGTATGCAGCTCGTAGCGGCACTGCAGTGGTCCACAATGATATAGCGGTCCGATTAAGCGTTTACAAACTGGTGTGACGTCTGGACGCTTTAAAAAATGCTTAATTAGCTAGTCGAAAGTGGCAAGAAAAATAATGATGAAAATGTCGAAGTCCTGGTTCGAATGTCGTTAGGAGCAATGTAAGATGAACGTGGAGTTTTGTACTCCAGGTGTGGATTGAAAAAAAAACGAGTTTAAGTATGTGTATCCTTTGTTTTTTTATAGCATTATTAGTACAAGCAAGTACAATAAATAAATATGTACGGAATTTTTTTACTCTTACAAAATCGTTATTTTATTGTAATAACATCGGCAAACCGACTTCTACGCACAATTTCACGGTTGCTTCACGTAAACGAACAAATCGTATTAAAGGATAATATCGCAGATTTCCCAGGGCACGCCATTACGTGTGTTAGACCCGGGACGAAGAATTGTTGGGTAAACTCCACGCTTGGCCGGGCGAGATGCGAGTCCCGGGCTTCAGTCGCACTGAATATTTTCAGATAGCAGATTTAATGTGCTGGAGTTTTTTATCAAGAATTTCAAAGGCTTTCGTAAGTAGGTAGGCTTTGTGGAATGTAGAGGCGGATATTTAAAGGGCTTTAAAAGGTTTGAGATATCAATTCGACTGTATTTCGTACTCATTTAAGACAAGGCGGTCTAAGCTAGATAGGATCTAGGGCCATTAAAAATGACTTAGTAGATTGGGAAAAAATATTTGGAAAAATAAAAAATACGTCTAGGTTAATTGGTTTTCGATTTTATTACTTTGTCATTTATTTATCTTATTCAATTCTGTCAATATTAACCTCAACATTAATTGTTGCTAGATGCAGTATAAATTTAGTTATAGATTAAAAAAAATTGCGAGCCGTGGTTTGGATAGCTATGATCTAATACATTACCTGTGTGGCTACATCTATATACATATACATTATGTATCTACTACGCCACAAGGCAGTCGAGACTGTCGTTCAAATGAACATGTCAATATATCAAGTAGATTGACGTATCGACGTTACGCCGAAGTAACATAGCAGTAGGTGTATAATAAACCAACACGGTTAATTAACCCTTACTCCAGGAGAGTACAGCACCCTAGTCGAAGGAAGAACTTTCATTGTGGATACGAGCATAGTTCATGTTCATAAGCATTGTCAAAAAAACCGGCCAAATGCGAGTTGGACACGCACGAAGGGTTCCGTACCATTATCTATAAAAACACAAGAATCATGTCTGTTGTATGGCAGTCCCTTAAATATTTAGTTTATTCTGTTTTTTAGTATTTTTTGTTATAGCGGCAACAGAAATACATCATCTGTAAAAATCTCAACTATCTGACTATTCCGGTTCTCATGAACCAGAATGTATCTTATTATACAGTCTAGTGACAAACGGACGGACAGCGAAGTCTTAGTAATAGGATCCCGCTTTACCCTTTGGGTACGGAACTCTAAAATGATCCAAATTGTTTGGTTCCCCTATACGTACAGTACCTGTTCCCGTATAGGGTAACCCGGTACTCGGGGTCTATAAGGGTTGCGATGGTCAAACCAGTAGTCGCTTCATCATCATGGTCTAAGATCGTAGTCTAAGTGGACGTTAAAAAGATGATTTATAGTTTTTGTTCACACATTATTAGATATACATTTGTTATAATATGCTCCACTTTGTCTGGTCCAATTACAGATACTTACGATGTTTATAGAACTCAAATAAGAGTGGCATAAATGCTTTAATGTTATTGGACGTTACAAAGATTTTAACAATTTACCAATTTTCTCCTTTACGTACCATGTCCAACACTCACTTAGGGTCACTGCGCCAATTTAGTTAGTTAAGTATCAGACAACATCACATACATTGATCTGATTCCGAGGTAAGTAGCTTAAGCACTTGTGTTACGAATATCAGAATCAACAGTGGTATTACAAATATATACTTAAATATTAAATATTAACACCCAGACACAGAATAAACACAAGTATTCATCACACGAATGTTTGTTCTGAGTGGGGATCCAACCCACAACTCTTGTGGGTTCTCTGCATGGGGCAGGGTCACTACCGAATGCGCCATCGGGCTAGTCATTACAAGTCTCGCTACATCCAGATTAATGGTGTAAGCTTGTCCAGATTAGGTTATAAATATGATGCAAGGAAGAAGTAGATAGTTCCCGATAAAAACCGACGTTATCAGCACGATCGATAGCACGAGCCTGCGTTTAGCTGAGTAGAGCGTTTTAATGACCTTATCTCTGTTTAGAAAACCAATTGAGACTGAAGGGGGCTTGACAGAGATTGTGACTGTACCGCGCGAGCGGAGCCACGGGCAGGGCCATAGCAACAGTTGAGTTTAAGACAGGGTACCGGTAATTACAGGTAAAAAATATTATCACGGTCCAACCTAGCCTTGATTTTCAGCTACATACATAACATCAATTCCATAATCCCTAAAGGCGTAGGCAGAGTCAAAGGCGCATAGCCCATTAAAATAATTTTTTTTTATTTTTTTTATTTAGCCATTCAGATCCCACTGCTTAGCGTGTGCCCACCAGTTCTCACTGCACTGTGCCACTCTACCCATTTAACTACATTCAATCAAAAACTGGGCTGGGTTAGATGGGAAATTGTGAAAACGTAGTGACAAGTGTCTAGCTCATCGCCTACACAATCATATGCCCAAAACCCGTTAACTATTAGTCGCCTTGTATGACATGCTAGGCAAGGAACACAGTTGGCCAATTCTTTTTGTGATCCAGACCAACATGGCACTTTCAGATGTTTAATAAAAAAAACACGAACGATGTTTAATAAAAAAATAATAAATATACTTAGTATATACTTTTAGTTAATAAGAACATGCATGATGAGGATGAATACGAACATTTGCGTCGGGGACGAGTGCGAACATTCGCATCGGGGACGAGTGCGGGCATTCGCGTGGTGGACGAGTGCGAACATTTGCTTTGGTGACGAGTGCGAACATTCGCGTCACGGATCAGTGCGAACATCTGTGTCGCGGATCAGTGCGAACATTCGTGGCGCGGATCAGTACGAACGTTTATAGCACAGATCAGTGCGAACATTCACGTCGCGGATCAGTGCGAACATTTGCTTTGGTGACGAGTACGAACATTCGCGTCACGGACCAGTGAGAATATTCGTGTCGCGGTTCAGCACGAACATTCGCGTCACAGATCAGTGCAAACATCCGTGTCGCGGATCAGTGCGAACATTCGTAGCGCGGATTAGTACGAGCTTTCGTAGCACAGATCAGTGCGAATATTTGCCTCGAGATTATGTCCATGTTGAACGGTAATTCACTCTCCGTTACTCTTCATACATATTATTCGTCTAAAACCAATGTACTAAATCTTTTTTAACTTTATAGTAATCGTATTTCATTTCAAGCCTTTTCACGTTCAAAAGTCTTATCTGCA
The DNA here is from genome assembly GCA_951394215.1 of Glyphodes perspectalis. Classification (NCBI taxonomy): domain Eukaryota; kingdom Metazoa; phylum Arthropoda; class Insecta; order Lepidoptera; family Crambidae; genus Glyphodes; species Glyphodes perspectalis. Next base: position 11,532,875 of record OX596223.1, on the reverse strand, counting down.
ATAATCCGATTCAAATTAATATAAGTTGCAACTGCATTTTACGCTACAAAATGCACCCAGATACGATTGTGCTGAAAGGAAATCTAAAGCAAACTGTTTACGGGATAGAGTCGCTCTGATAACTAACTGCGGAGACGGCACAGTGAGATTAATTAACAGTGAGACGTTTTCAACCGTATTTTATTTTAATTTATCAGGAAGAAAATAATTAAGCGGAAATTCATTGAATGTTTGAATGACGAAATGTTCTGTTTGTTATTACAAACGACTGTTGGGGAAAGCCTGTGGAACCGAAATTTATTATATTACCGTATACTACTTAATATGCCATCAAGGCATCTAATACTACTACAAGGATTAATAATGAACAATAAACTGAAAACGGTCGGGCATATAATTTTTTAGGCCGTCAATTCAAAACCTGGGCCTGCATAATCATCTGTGCTCTAGTTTAGGGTGATTCAGTGTGGCTTACTGTCATCCCCGCACTGTGGCGCCGAGCTGTCCTCAAACAAATTACGTATAATGAGAGCTGCGGAACTGCGAGCGGTGCAGAACGCTGCGATATATTTGAGCGATGCGATTTGAATCCAATGACGGTCGAATACATTTAGATAGACGAGGAGAGACCGATAAAGAGAAACTTATTGATAAAGGATCGTTATGCAACTCGATTTTGAATGAGTAGCATAAGCTGTTAAAAATAATGTGCTATATAAAGCTGTGAGGTTTTTTTATATAAATAAATAAATCTAAAAGAAGCTTTTGCTCCCGGCTCCGCCCTTTTGCTACAGGAAAGAGAGTGAGAACACTTAAACGTAGGTTGTAGACTACAACCAGCTCCTAACACTACAACTTGTAGTGTTAGGAGCTGGTTCAAGCTTAGTATAAATAAAAAACGAATTCCTAACGCCTAAAGCCTTATTATAAAACTTTACAATTATATCATCATCTTTCTGACTGGCTCGATGGCGCATGTGTCTGGGTGTTAATATTCAATATTTAAGTATATATTTGTAATACCACTGTTGATTCTGATATCCGTAACATAAGTGCGTAAGCTACTTACCTCGGAGTCAGATCAATGTATGTGATGTAGTATGATATGTATTTATCTTTATTTATTATCCTGGCGTTTTCTTTCCTAGTCTAGGTCCACAAAAATCATAATCCAGAAGAATTAACGAGATAGGTATTAGATAAAATTTTCGTTATGAATGATATCTACACAGTACTCACCACATATATGTAGATACCTAGAGAACATTATCTATATTTTAATAATAACTAATGTACGCGATTGTGTAGGTGACAAGCAAGCCACTTGTCACTGTTTTTTTGCAGTTTTCAATCTAACCCAACCCAGTTTTATTTTTGGCTGAATGTAATTGAAAGGGGCCTGCTGTCCTTTGTCTCTCTGCCTACGGGAATTATGGGCGTAATGTAATCTATATGTATGTAACCAAAACTAAACTAGCTATTTGAGGAAATATCGTATCTCACACAATCACATCATCAAGCCAATTTAGTGGTGGTTTATCAAACATTAGTATTCCTAAACTTAACGCTAATTTCATAGTCGGTTAAACTAAATTCCTGTAGTTAACACCCACCATTACCTCGAACTGAAACAATACCCTAACGAGTTTTTAATACCCATAAAATGATAGCTCTGTCCCTAATTATAAACTGGGCTTAATTACGAACTCTTCAAAGGGGAATAAGACGAAAAGTACATTATTGTAGACGCGAAGTTACGGACGCGAGCAGGCAGGCGTCAGCGCTGGAAGCAGAAAATAATGAGAAGTTTATCACGATATAGCTTGTTCCCACAACTTCGTTCACGTAGAGAAACATATGTTTCAAATAATCTCTCTTACCTATATTATCACTAACTGCTATAACTCATATTAATTCTAACCATATATATTTTATTTATCATATTAGGTACAACTATTAACCACTAGATATTCGCAGAGTTTTTGCCAAAAAAAATTGTGTCAGCCAAACTGTCTTAAAACAAAACCGCTTGTCGCCAAATAAATTGAGGTCATCGATATCTTCGCTTTCTCAGGGCCCCCATAAAACCGCCTTGGCCAGTCTCCATGCGTCTTGGCAGCACTTCCTTGGAAGTTTTCCGCGGCGATTTATCGAGCAACTTCTGAAGGAAACATTTGTTTTGTCGCGCTAATGTTCGAGTAGCTTTGCCAACGGCGATTTCGTTCATGTTATATGTAACAAATCTGCCCAATTAATTCTGGCTGTGTGTGCTTGAAAATCAGATTATCTTAATTAATAATTTTTGGTGCTCCTACTCCTCCCTTTTTTGTAACTAGCTGTCACGGCGAACTTACTACCGCGCTGATCTTGAGATATCATCATAGGACCAGTTACATACAAAACGTGTGAGATACTAAGCTTTCCTCATATACATACATATACTTTCCTTAATACTATAAACAATATGTATACAGGCCTCGTTAGTGCAATGGTTGCAATCAACATTTCATCACACGCGGAAGGCACAGGTGCGATCACTGCATCTTTTCATTTTATTAAACAGATACGTTACAGATCCCAGTTCTTAGTGTAGTACCTTATTGAATCTGATTTTAATAACTTGACAGGACCGCTGGTCAAGTGGTCAAAGACAAAGCCACGAAACCAAGATTCGCGGGTTCAAATCACGCTAGCGGCAAATGTTTGTGTGATGAGGACATTTTTATTCGACTCTCCATTTAATTGTACTGGACGTTGTCTGATATATAACATATACATTATATACTTACATAGGCACATCTTAGTACTTAGATCTTCGAATAGAGATTTTCTCTATAAAACTCTCTTCGCAAAGTACGCCGTGTGCGTATGCTCTCAGGCCGAGGGCTGCTCGACTTAGGGCTCATTTAGATCGAGGGGCTGAAGGGTTTGTCGGTAAACAGCCAGGCCTGCAGCAAACAGAGGAGGGCAAATACTCGGCCTGTTTGTAGAACTGTTCGTTTGAAAGGTTCGCGTTTTGTTAAGAGTGAAACTGTTGGACTAATTGGGGTTTAAGCCGCTTGGATCGTTTATGAATAACATTAGGTTTTTGTAATGCATGTACTAGATGATAGCTCAGTGCGTAAGGAGATGTAAGTAGGTATGTCACATGCGAGGGGCCCTGATTCAATTCCCAGAACTCAACAAGCAATTTTAAAATGTCCAAGTACAAATTTATGCCATTATGATAAGTCCCATGTTGGTGTGGATCATAAAAATAATGTGCCAAATCCTTGCCTAGCATGTCGTAATAGACGACTAATGGTATATCAGGTTTTGGATGTGTGATTGTGTAGGCGACGAGCTGGCCACTTATCATTACGTTTTCACAACTTTCCGTCTAACCCAGCAGTTTGGGTTAGTGTAGTTTATCTTTAGCTTATTGTGATTAAAAGGGTTTGCTGCCCCTTTGACTATTCTTACTGGGATGGCAGGCGTGATTTTATGTGGACCCTGACAAAGAACGCTGTTCTAAGTCCACTGGTACCGGACGTGTCGTCCTCCAACTAGCGTCATCAACAAGCCTGTAAACAGCGCGTAGGCCGAACGGAAACAATTTAATATCGGTCCGCGCCATTCCGCTGATTGAAGTTTTACATAAATGAGACATCAAACCTCATTTGCAGCGCTGTAAAAAAACCCGTAACTGAACATTCACGGTTTACGACTAGGGATGGGATGAGGTTCAGTGATGCGGGCTCAGCAGCAGTACGCATTATATATGTAAATACACAACATTTTGGCCCAAACAAACAACAAGGATATAAATTTTATATAAAGAATGTATGCACCTTTATTTATGTGAAACTTTTAGGCCCAAACAAATATCAAATAGATTAAAAATAGTTTTTTTTTCATATAAAAGCAGGTCTAATATACGTGTGGCGCTTGGTAACATCCAAGTTGGTCGGAGAGTAACGAGTAAGTAAGTACTAACTTCTGAATCTATATAGTTATTTCTATCACTAATTTACTAAGTATTTGTCTGGTTTTCACCGACTTAATCAACACACCTTTTTAACCCTGCCTATGTGGTGATTGAAGGGGGCAAAAATACTGCATTGTTAGTAGGTAATGCAGGCATTTGTATACATACGTATATATACAATAGTAATATTAAATTTACTAATAAATGTTGACATACCTATAGGTACCTAACAAAAATACATAATCAATACAATAGACACATAGACGACTTCATGTAACTAAGTATATACAGACTCGCACGAGTTAGGTAATTACAACGTAGGTACCTACTTCAATTTAAGGTTACATTAATGTTTGATAGACTTTTAAATTTTATAAAAGAGTTTACGGAGGTACTTACGATGCCGGCAATTAACTTGTGATAAATGTATTGCGCCCATAGACTAGGTACGGGCCAATGCCATAGACTGGACAGACCATCACGCAGACAGTATATTTAGTTTATAAACCATCTTACCTTTATTGGTATAAAAAGGCTCAAATTTGGTACTTCGTTTCCTCAAATACAATATTAGATTATTAGCAGTAAAAGCAACGGGTTGTTTACAAAACATCGATTCTCGCGTCGCAGCTGATCAGTAGTCTGTCTCAGTATCCGCAAGGCTAAATTTAGATGCGCTATCGAGGCGAGAAAATAAACACCTTGGATCTCTATTATCTTCGTCTGTTTGAAATTCACTAGTGTTCTTGTTGCGTAAAGTCTTACGTGCTACGAGCGAGGCGGTGGTTTGTTGGCAAGGACAGGCCTTGGAATGAAACTAAGTATTTATACAGGGTCATCTGTAAAACATCAACAATCTCGCAGTACTGACATTATAAACAATAACGTTTGTTCTACAACTTTTCCTAAATCGACAAAAAAAACGGCTTTCCATACTAAATGACCAAACCACTGATGTAGTTTGTATGAAAAGTCGATTCTTTTAGGTCCATTTAAGAAAAATCGTAGGACAAATGTTGTTGTTTATAATGTCAGTAATCTACTTCTGCAGGGTTTTTGATATTTTACAAATGACCCTGTATAATTACCCCCGCAATGAAAAAAACATCGTGTGAAAATGTGCACATTAAAATAATGAAAGATGTGTAACCATGATCCAATTTTTCAGTTACCTTATTTAAGGTTAACATGGGCAGGTAACAGACGCTTCAATGTGATCAACCAGGTTCGTTCAACTAGGCTCATAGTCGAAGCAGACCCCGACTAATAACACGACTGAATACCAGGACGATAATAGCTTTTTGTGGTTCTTTTGTTGATTATAATTTGTATGTCTCTGTATTGAAAGCTACTTACCTTGGCATTACATCAACAAAATTAGATTTTATCAAATATTTTGGTATATTGTTATTTATTAATAGCTACGTTTTTTTATGAAAAACCATTGCAAGAAACATATATTTAATTTTGTTATATCAATTCTGTAAAAGAAAGTAGCGTTAGTCTACAATTTTTAATTAAAAAAAAACTGCTTTATCTTCAGTTACTTGGCTAAACGAACTAGTGACGTCATAAACTGACAAGCCCATACAAAATCAATGAAGTGATTGCGTTTTGACAGCTTTTAAAAAGTATCTCAATTGATTTGCCAGTCAACATACCTATTATTAAAATTGTACCCCAAAGCAGGATGATTTATTCGGCTCTTCTACAAAACCTCGTTTTATTTCACCGCAAGTAAAACTTTAAGGTGAAGGTACGCAGTCGTCCTGCCCTGTTGTGGTCGCCGTATTTATTTGTATTTCTGTTTGTTCGTGAAAGTAATTTTCCTAATGGACGGCGAACAAGTCTCGAAGCCTCGACAATGGCATTTTTGAATTGAAATGCCTCGGACTATTGTTGATAGAAGTTTATTTGCTGGCGTTTTCCCCTAAAATGTAATTACTGTAGTCGTCGTTGGAGCGGGGGAAGATAGGTTAAGGACACGCGCCTCAAAACGAGGTTCCACGCAGACCGCGTACCTCTGCTTTTTTTTAATATTAAGTGCGGATTTATAACATGTCCAATGATTGCCGGGGACTTAAAAAAATATACGAACTATGTTCTTTGCCTAGCACGTCGTTTTATAATGTTTTGCGTTTTGAGGTTGGTGATTTTACATCTAACCCATTGATTCCCAAAGTGTTCCAGGTGGACCCCCGGGGGTCCACGGGAGACTCGACGAGGGTCTATTTCGGTGTGACAAAAAAGGGGGGTTCACAATTCGTAAGCGAAAATGTATCTAGTTTGATAGTGAAGAACTAAAATGTTGGCTTGACTTCACTTATCAATGTAGACACATAATATCTGATTCTTCTTCTTCTCTGGCCAACTTTACATTTTTAACATCCACTTACAGCATAATCAATCAATTAATTATCAATCAATTCTCACTTCTTTTTTTGAAACTGTTAATTCGTGTTTGGAACTCAGCCGAAACGCAAGTTTTGATAGTTAAATCTAATCTTAACATTTTTGTCGACAAGGAATATGGTAGAAATCTAATAAAATCTTAAAAGTGATCTATGAGAAAAAAAGTTTGGGAACCTCTGACGTAACCCAACTTAATTTTTATTTTTGGCTAAATGTGGCTGAACTCTACCTACTCCTTCGGTAATTGCAGGCTTGATGATATAATAACGCATTAATATTGTGGCGATCGCGCCACAAGACACGATAGTCAAGATTATTGCTCCAATAATATGTAAACAGATGACGTCGATCGAACATGCAGAAACGCCATACAATCCTGCATCGCGCTAACGAAGTTATTCTTGCCACTAAGTACCTATATATACAATACACCGATTTTTAGTCGGATCTAGGTCCCCGAGCAAGTAACACCTAGCTCGGCGGAAGTACTTCCACTTTTAGTGCGAGTGTCAAGTTCGCACAATATGTTATTTTATCCCATTAGCTCAGTGGTATAATAAAAATGGCGAGGAGAGGGATAAATTAATAGGCAAGATGATATCTTTTTCTGGTTAAGCTACGAACGAACCTCGACGAACAACAGCTCTGCTATTAAAGTGTTAACGCTTTTTATATTGTTGTTCATAACGGCCAATGCGGTAGATGGAGTCTGTTGTCCCGTTTATGGTTTCTCTTTATTCACAGACGCAATTCGCTAATGGCCCCTGAGCAGATGGCTCAAAGCCGCGACAAGATTCTCCAACTGACTGTCACAAACTTTTACTGTTCATATTTTATGGAGACATTTCTGAGTCTCACAAAAGCCTGAGTATTATAAATAATACGAACGAGACATATCTCTATATCTACATATTCTTGATGCTAAAAGATCAGTGCTTTAGTAAAAAAATAACCTAAAGTATAACAGTTTGAAGGATTATCACTCTAAATCTAACATTTAATTAAGATAAACTCATGCTCAGTCGTAACCTACATACTTAATATTATCTTTAGCTAAAAGTTGAAAGAGCTAGATGATCCTCGTACTCTCATTATGCCCATGTATAAATGAAGTCACCCATTTTACAATTGTTGGTATTTTGGTATGGTAACATTAATGGAGGAGCAATGTTAGTAGTTTATGGATATATGTATAAAGATATTAAGAATCAGAGGTTTTCTTAGAAAACTTAGTAATTCCGTTTTGAAATAGATCTTTTGTAATAAGCTATATTATGTTCCAGTAGGAATTAATCTGATACTTACAGTTTGGTACGGCCCTTTCGCAGCGGGCCGGGGTCACAGGCGAACTAAAAAGAAGAGATCAAATTATTAGAATGAATGTTTGGTGATGATTAACTTAGGAGCTTGATTAAGAGAAAACAAGTTGGAACGTTTATTTTAATAATGATTATGAACATGTCGATTGCAGATATTGAGTGCGAACATTCGCGTCGGGTTTGAGTACGAACATTTGTGGCAGGTATGCGAACATTTGTGTCGCGGATTAGTACGAACATTCGTGTCGGGTTTGAATGCGAATATTTGCATCGCCGATCAATGCGAACATTAGTATCGCGGATCAGTGCGAACTGTCTGTCACGGATCCGTACGAACGTTTGCGTCGGGTATGAGTACGAACATTTGTGGTAGGTATGCGAACATTCGTGTCGCGGATTAGTGCGAACATTCGCGTCGCGGATAAGTACGAACATTTGCGTCGCGGATCGGTGCGAACATTCGTGTCGCGGATCAGTACGAATATTCGTGTCGCGGATGAGCGCAAACATTCGCGTCGCGGATCAGTGCGAACATTCGTGTCGCGGATAAGTACGAACATTTGCGTCGCGGATCAGTGCGAACATTCGTGTCGCGGATCAGTACGAACATTCGTGTCACGGATGAGCGCGAACATTCGCGTCGCGGATCAGTGCGAACATTCGTGTTGCGGATCAATACGAATATTCGTGTCGCGGATCAGTACGAACATTTGTGTCGCCAATCAGTACGAACATTTGTGTTACCGACCAGTACGAACATTCGTGTCGCCGATCAGTACGAACATTTGTTACCGACCAGTACGAACATTCGTGTCGCGGATCAGTACGAACATTCGTGTCACGGATGAGTGCGAACATTCGCGTCGCGGATCAGTGCGAACATTCGTGTCGCGGATCAATACGAATATTTGTGTCGCGGATCAGTACGAACATTCGTGTCGCCGATCAGTACGAACATTCGTGTCGCCGATCAGTACGAACATTTGCGTCGCGAATCAATGCGAACATTCGCGTCAGGGATGTAAAGAAAGGAACATAAATTAGCTTCTGTTTGCGGCTTCGCTCGCATGGTACATCGGTAAAACATAGCCTAAATTTTATTTTGGTGTATGGTATATATATTGTTAAAAAAGTTATCGCGACGATGATTATAAGTAATAGATGCAATAATCACCTTCACATTCCCATTGTGACAAACGTAGGCGACAAAGTCCAAAGGTACAATTGATACCATTTGATTAAATTGATTAAACAACAAACAGACAAACAGTGACACACCAGTCGGGCAACAAGGTCGCAAGTAAAGAGCCAACTCAGTGTGACAACGAGGTACACTTACTCAGGTGACAAACACCAGGTTCCTTCCACTGAAATGTGAGTCTCGAAACTTGAAACTATGTACATGCGAGCTGGTAATATCTGGTGTAGCAGTCTACAATTTGTTAAGTACCAGTAGTGGCATAACTTGATTGGCTCGATGGCTCATTAGGTAGTGACCCTGCCCCATACGCCAAGAGTTATGGGTTCGATCCACACCCAGGACAAACATTCGTATGATGAATACTTGTGTGTGTTCTGTGTCTGGGTGTTAATATTGAATATTATTTAAGTATATATTTGTATTGCCACTGTTGATTCTGATATCCGTAACACAAGTGCTTAAGCTAGTTGTCTCGGAGTCAGATGTATGCGATGTAGTCTGATCTTTATTTATTTATTATTTATGACTAGCATTGGGAGCCGTGGTATCTCAGTTGTAAGGACATACATGAGCGGTGCGAGTTCGAGCCCGGTGTGCCGGGGTCATACTTCTGGATTTTTTAAATCCATTTAAGTACATTTTTATACTACTAACTCGGTGGTGAGGGTAATCATCGTGATGAAAATAGCACGAGGGATGTGTCATCATGATCCAAATTGGCTGGTTCCCCAGTCGCCTCGCAGCAACAACTACACTCCCTAGATCCTGGATCATTAGTCGCCTTTTACGACATGCTAGACAAGAACCACAGTTGGCATATTCTTTTTAAGTCCCAGACCAACATGGGACTGTGGGCTGGGTTGGATGGAAAGCTGTGAAAAAGGAGTGACAAGTGGCTAGCTCGTCGCCTACTCAGTCACATACCCAAAAGCCCGTAAACCATTAGTCGCCTTTTACGACATGCTAGGCAAGAACCACAGTTGGCACATTCTTTTTTTTTGTCCCAGATCAACATGGGCCAAGTCCCAGACCAACATGGGACAAAATTATATTAAGTTTAAATTTTATTGCATTTCAATCAAAATACGTATCCAATATATTTCAAAATTAGATAACATGCTTGGTATGTTGAAATATTATTTATGAAATTCAAACCTAGCAAAAATAAATAAATCAATTATTCATGCCAGCGGACCAATCACTGGTTCCAAATTGAGCGTATTATTTATATATTGTACGTATTGATAAGTACGATGTGTATAAACGAACACGACTAGAACACAATTAAGTCGAAATATGCTACGAAAGGAAAAGTCGCGGATTCGAATCTTGCTAGCTATGTTTAAGTGTAGGACATTACTACTCGAGTCAAGAATGTAAACAAATTTCGGAAGTATATCCAACCGTTATAATTATTAATAATAGAAGAATAAAGATTTAGAATTATGTGCCTCTCTGAACAAATAATTTATAAGTATATGTAGTAATTCATTATTGATTTTGGATTCGTTCTCCAGATCACGATAGCCTTGAAATCAAAGGTAAAGAGAGCAATTGGCTATTTTACTTTAAAAAAATTGTAAGTAGTCCACTAAGTATTAAGATTTACAAAAAAATATTGCTTACGTATTTTTTATTTTGTTCAATAAACTAAAAATGAAGATACAGCGCAAGTACCGCGTGACGACACTAGGTGTGTAAAATTTTACCGTCCAAGTGACGTAAAGCGCTAAATTTCAGATCTTTGAAGTGCTGTATCTTTGTAATTTTTCGAGTATTAGCTATAGCAAAAAATGCTTATTCAATATTCTTTGATAATCTAAGTTACCTTAGTACTTACTTACTTAGTAAAATACCCCATTCGACCACTAGCTAGACCAATATGTTCTTCCAAAGATAACCCTATCGATCGCAATAGTAGTGAGATGGGTAGCAAATGTAGTCCCATTATTGTCTGGACCCAGCAGCCCAGCCCGTAACATGAATCTTCGTAAGGTCGCGCTATTTTTGGGCGCGAAGACAATAATAAGACAAGGGTTAACGGCATCCATTTTAATCCTGACCGGAGAAAAATTCTATATTAACAAGGAAAATCCCCACTGTATAAATGTGGGGAAAATGTGCTATTTTTTATGAAACAAAATCCTGGCTGATTAATATCACATACCCGTGCTTGGTTTTATTGTAAGTATGAGATAAAAGTGCGCGAAAACTGTATCTATCTATATACCTACTAATATTATAAAGCAGAAGAGTTTGTTTGTTTGTTTGCTCGAACGCGCTAAGTAATTCCAGGAAGTACTGGTCCGATTTAAAAATTATTTCAGTGTTAGATAGCCTATTTATCGAGGAAGGTAGGCTATATAACATTAACCATAAACGCGGGTGAAACCACAGGCATGGCAGTGATACATAAAGGTATTGCTAGCTGAATAGCTGTTTAGATTTTGTATGCCACCATCTTTCTATCGTTATATCCTGTTTTCAGATAGGGTCCGCAGGTCAACTCATAATGGACTGTTATACGTACCATCACGCTCTCAATCTCTGATGGGTAAGCAGATTCTAAGGAGCAGTATCTAGGCTTTTTAATTAATTTTTACCCATAAATAAAAATTAACTGCGTTTGACGGGAAACAGTGAAAAAGTGGTGAAAACTAGTTAGTCGCCAAATAATTGCAAATTCAATACCCGATACAGCATCAGTCGCCTTATACGACATTCTAGCCAAGGAACCAGTTGGTACGTTGGTTCCAGACCAACATGAGACAATAACGAAAGAATTTGTATTTTTAATTTCTGTATTTTGCCAAAAGTATAACCCTAACAAAGGACATAGGCCACTTTCTACCTTTGAAAGAATAACAACTATGATCTCCGGCTCCTTGTAACATACCGTTCCTCGCGGTACGAGCTGAAAGTACTAGATGCTAGTATTTAATTCGCTGTAAAAACTCAAATGCATCATAGAGCGTATATTTAAGAAGCACGTTACGTCATTTACGTCGGTAATTAACGCAATAAAATTATCTAATAACATTTTAACGGCAAAAAATGCTAGTTAACGTCATACCTGAATCTTCATAATAAAAATGATTCACGTAGTACGAGTATTCACGTAGGTAAGTTATTATAAGCATCCCGTACCTGTTTTGCAACATAATCATATGATTATATTACCCATGCATTGGCGTAGCTAGGTGTCAAAGGGCCCTGGCCAAAAAAGAAACTGGAGCCCAAAGGCTTTTGAGCCGAAATTATATTTCCAGAGCTTCCCCGAGTAGTCACGTCTTGCCCCTATGCCACTGATGGTATGGGATACTCTCCAACCACATATAAAGTGGATGCAATGGGGTAGTGAAGTAACGTGGATCAATCGACGGACCTGGAGATAACAATGGACTCTATCTAGTAAATAAAGGGCGTTGTGCATCAGATATGGTTTTAGTCCAAAAATACTTTTTGATAAAGATCCTGGAGCCCCATATCGGTCTGGATCTTAATAAGGATGAAATCTTGATTGCCAACTGTGTTCATTGGGTTTGTAAGTAGGCGACGACCAAGCCACTTGTCACTACTTTTTCACAAGTTTCCATCTAACCCAGCCCAGTTTTTATGTTCTGTTAAAATAGTCTAAGAGGATATTTTCATTGACAAAAAAATGAACACCGTTCAAGGATTTTTCTGCTAGTATGTATAGATAGGTAGCATTAAAACTGCACCAAAGTGAATGATGCAATATATCGCCGTTTTTGTAAAAAAAATACTCAGCTAAACACCGTGTTCGTAATGAAATAATATTTATTTTAATTTAACTTTAATTCATTAACCAGACCGGTGCAAGTTACTAGTATCGATTTACCTGTTTATACCTGCCAACCCAAGAGTTGTGACGGGAAAAAAATTGTCAACCTAATGTTTGCATATTCTATGGGCTTCATACTTTCAAATAGTATGGAATTGGTCTATTAACCAACCCATTGAAATGTAAAAAAAATACAATTTTTTAATAGGTAATTCATTCTGGACTAAATTTTTTTAGACAACCCATTTGCAATATATTTATTGTTTTATTTAATTGAATATAAAATCTTTTCATCCATTAACCAGGTCAGTGAAGGTCGTTCTATGGTGGGATCCTATACTAAAGGGCTACCCTCTGACCAAAAAGTGATAGAGCTTGCTGCTACTTAGACTGCCTGCCCATTCGGAGATTACGGGTGTGACTGCAATGGTTTTAATATCAATTGGGCAGATATAATCGCTTTTGTTGTCTTTAATCTAAGTGGGAACATTACCTAGTTATCTTAGAGATAACAAGAATGAGTCTAATCTAGAAATTACGAAGGTACCTTCAGGATCGACAACATACTTGGGACACTTCTGGCGATGCAGATGGCGATAGGCTACAGTGGCTTACCGACAGCCGTCCATGCTTGTTTTTCACATTGCAGTATAGAAAATGTACGGAATTTACCAAGAAATTGTTCAAAGCTTTAAAAACCGTTTTAGATAACATCATCCATCCATCATCAAATGTCAGTTGTCTTGTCAAAATAACTTAACTTGAATTTCTGACAGAGATAGATCGATTCTTCGCAGTTTTGTGCTTAGTTTTACTTACTAATAAATGTAATATTTCTTATCTGAGTAATATAGTTGAACTGGATAGAAGTGATACTTGTATATTTTATAATTCCAGATCAAAACCAATGGAAAATACACTTTTCATTCACAAATCCGTCTAGACATAGATGGATCGGTGTGCCATAAACGACCAAACATGTAGAAAATGTTTACAATAATTATCATTGTTAGTTACATTTTTAGTAAGATTACTAGTTGCCGCCTGTGTAAAGGTACATACTTAGGTACTCATATAACCAAAGGATACCTCTTTATCCAGACTAATATACAAAATGTTACCGACCGATAGTTACTTAATTGGGCAGATTTAAACAAACAATCTTTCACTATATTGTAATAACGTATTTTAAAATTAACTACTTAAGTAGGTAGAAACCTATATTTTCCTCTTTCAATCGGTTTGATAAAGTGAAATTAAATATATATAAGCGTTAACTTTCTTTTATGATTAGATTAATAAATAATTACCTACCTACTTTGAAAATAATAAAAAATTTGGGCAGCAGAACCGTTCCTGAAGACCAACACTTAAACTTTAAATTTTATATATGTAGAAATCATACTTAGGTATATTCTATATGTATTTAATATGTATGCACGATATATAAGTATTTAAGTATTCTCAAACCAAGGATAAAAACATCAAATTGCTTCGTATACGAAGCGACAAGGAACGAGATGCGATATCCCTTTTATGCTATGCAAATACCATAATATTTACATAATTTGACGCTGTTGCCCTACATCTGGGCCATTAACTTTATAGCCAAGACTGAAACAACTGCAAGACCTAATATGGAAAGTGGAAAATGTCTCAACTATTATCTATAATTCATATTTTTTATTATCGTTGACATAATAACTGTCTTGTGTATTTACTTACATATTTTTGGATAACAGCCGCTACCATAATCTACAAAGAAACTATTTTTTTTTATATTTTGATAATAACCAATAGGTCATATTACCACAATGTCACCAACAAGCGATCCCGAAGACGATCTTAATTATATCGATTTATAATAATCGAAAAGAATCTTACCCGAAAACAACTCGATCCTTAACCGATTCTCGCCAACTTGTTACTTATACACACTCGCTAATTAACCGGCTTAACTTAACAATTGGTTGTCGTTGCAACTTTTTCGTGTCACAAAATATGTCGAGGTGGCTTTTTGTTTTAATCTTGGAGGGCGGGAGCGCGAGCGACACGTCCTCCCCCAACTGCGGCCGCGCGAGACTGGCAGTACTGGCACAAGCTGTACTGACATGCGCTTGGGGAAATCGATGGTGGAAATGGCGAAAATTGCTTTTGTGGACGACGCATGTGAGTTCTATCGCTTTAACCCTTATCCCGGCTATTTTTAGTGTTTTCATTGCTGTAACTATTTGAAAATAACACGCTCGAAGTTTTGAGATTTTATTGTGATATTTTAGGAAGGAGGCTGTTGGTAGTCTTGTATATACGTGCACGTAGGGTGTTGAAGCTAGAAGTTCGGTAGATTCTCAAAAGATAGCGTAACACCCCTGATTCGCGGCGTCCCTAGGGGCGAAGTGTAACGAAGTAGCAATAAAAACAAATCGCCCGGAACGATATTCGCCTGAAACTAGGTCATACATTGTTTGTTTTCTGAACCTGTTCGGCGCTGGACCCGGCCCGGGGGACCGCGCTGATTTTAATTTTTTGCGCAATGTTTTATTGCGCCGTAAAAAACGAAGTAATACATAATCAATTTAGTAAACAGTCTCATAACCTACTCCTGACCAACGAGCGGTGGCAATTCAATGGCTGAAACTCCTCCCACGTGTGGGGTGTTGGTTCAAGCCCCGGCACGTTACACATACAAATAGCTTTGAATGTATACTTAACCAACGATCATTTTGTGCGGTTATCGTACAAGAGGGGGCATATAAAAGACAGACTGCAAATGATTTAACGAAATAACAAGACTTGCTTAATCTGCATCTCTCGAGTCATAACGCCAAGAGAATGATAATAGTCTCATCCTTGCTACAAAAACAAAATCGCACTCACATAGATTTACGTTGCAAATAACCACCGAAAAGATGGTTTAGACCCGCCGAAGCATCCTGCGGTCCGTGTCCTGATGTGAACCCGCACCGCTCACTTAAGAGGCGTGTCCTTACCATTGAGCTATATTTGGCACCTTCGTGGTATATGCAGATGACATTACGTAGGTACATAATAGGTGTGTAACACCAATTATTGTAAAAGCACTCTCATCGTCACCACCCCCGCTCCTCAGTATACAAACACAGCCCTAATTTACTTCCACGATTAATTAAATGTTTTCTAATTATTATACTACTATTATAAAGAAGAAAGCTTTGTTTGTATGTTCGCATTGACTAAGCTCTGAAACTACTGGACCGATTTGAAAAATTATTTCACTAATAGAAAACTACTTAATCAGCGAGTAACATAGGCTATATTCCCACGGGAACTGCGCGGGTGAAATGTTTTAATAAGTAACTAACACGAACATATAGATTTTGCAGGTGAGTATAGAGGTTGTCATAGAGGGATTCGATAAATTGGTTTTGGTTCGTTCATACCACGTTATTTCAGCCTTAGGTACTAATCACAGACCATAAACATAACATAACATAATCACGCCCATAATCCCCGAAGGGGTAGGCAGAGATGAAAGGGCAGCAAGCCCCTTCAACCACATTCAGCCAAAAATAAAGCCGGGCTGGGTTAGATGGAAAATTGTGAAACAGCAGTGACAAGCGGCTAACCTGTCGCACAATCACACACCCAAAACCCGATATACCATTAGTCGCCTTTTACGACATGCTAGGCAAGAACCACAGTTGGCATATTCTTTTTAAGTCCCAGACCAACATGGGACAGTGGGCTGGGTTGGATGGAAAGCTGTGAAAAAGGATTGACAAGTGGCTAGCTCGTCGCCTACTCAGTCACATACCCAAAAGCCCGTAAACCATTAGTCACCTCTTACGACATGCTAGGCAAGAACCACAGTTGGCACATTCTTTTTTTTTGTCCCAGATCAACATGGGCCAAGTCCCAGACGAAAAATGGGACAAATCACAGACTACGAAATACTATTACTAATGTATGTGAAACGGACGGAGTTTCTCCGTTACGTTTCCACACCTACGCCTCTAAATCGGCCGTACTAATAAACGTGGTAGGTACGCGAAAAGTTAACATCCGACGAAACGATATAGGATAGTCTTGCCAAATAATGGTTTATCGGGTTTTGGGTATGTGATTGTGTAGGCGACGAACTAGCTACATGTCACTACTTTTTCCCAATTTTCCGTCTAACCAAGTTTTATTTTTGGCTGAATGTGGTTAAAGGGGCTTGCTGCCCCCCTGCCTACATCTTCGGGGATAATGTGCGTGACGTTATGTGTGTATGTATCTCGAAAAGACTGATGCATCCTGTATGTATCTGTCTGTACTGTTAAAGATAGACCTACCGATTTATTCCCTTTATCCCTTTGTCCCCTACCGGCGGGCGGAACGCGTACCGGTAGCGTAGCTATTATCATGTACCATAATAAGCTTTTATTATTCCCACCTTTGGCTAGCAGCCTAAGTAGGTATAAAATCTTAACGCTAATATGACAAAATACCAAACCGCCCATGTGGATTTCGGTCTGTTAGACCGACCGGTTAGAGCAACCAGGGTTGATTTTGTGAGACAAGTTTATTTTTCTAAATCGGCCTAAAAACCTATGTATAACTATACCTACCAAAATACTCGTACACTAGCTTTTGCACGCGGCTCCGTTCGCGTAAAACTCTGCCCGTTACATAAGCATTGTACATAAAGACAATTAAATAAAAGGTAAAATATAAGGACGAATAAAAGTCATATAATCGATATTAATGTTATTTATTGTTAATATGCATGGTGGCTCACAGCGACTACGGCTCTAATGGAAGATATTACGTACACTTACAGTAGTCTGCGCTGCGCGCGCACGAATACCGCCCTTAAGACAGAGATCAAACGAGCGTAGTTTCAATCGAAGGACATTCTCTTAGTAGTATAATCTCAACGGTCAACTGTTTTGAGTAGACGCGTTCTCCAAAAGCGACTTTATGTAAAAATTCAATAAAGCCTAATTATGCGACTCGAAACTAAGTAAAATACGTTAGTTTGACCTCAGCCTAAGGAAAGTCTATAACTTCGCTTAGCATTGGCGACTTTTATTACAAAGACTGCCTTTAGTTTTTATTTTTATAATTAAATGCAGAAAAAACACATAGTGTGTACAAAAGAACAATCTTTAGAAGTAGATGAGAAGATATTTTTTTTTTACAAATTGTTACAAATAAAATACCAATACAAATAAATAAGAGGATTTCGTTTTTATTACCTAATATTGTATTGAATGTTTTTTTTTCTTTTAATAATATATAAATTTCATAGTGAAATTTATAGGATATCTACTATTTATATAGATACTATGTATATTATAACTTTGGCTAGAAGAGTAGACTCTGTATAATGGTATTTGCTCAGAATATGATTATAATTTACAAATATAATACATGACAATGCGCATAACTCTATTAACAAATGTATTAATATTTGTATTCTATTTAAGAGAGTCGTTATACTTTTATTATTACTATTATCTTCGCAAACAAACGTATAACTTATCTAGGAAGTTCCATTTAGAAACAAAAAAAGAAAAAATATTTAGTCGAAATTTTATTTTATACATTTTAATATATCATTGTTTAAACGTCCCAAGCGACATACGCAACGCAGACTGCCACACAATATATTCAATAATTACATACTATAATGCGATTACAATACAACAATTTTATATCGAGCGCCCAACAACAGTTGTTCGAAACACAACAGGAACAGCACTACAAAGAAAGTCGGTGGGTGGCGCATAAGCGACTGTTGCTGGGCGCCTACATTTATTATTTAATCATTAATAATTATTTTATTCATTAAAACTGCACATATCGTTTCATTTAAAATGTCATCTCCCAGCCAGACACATTTAAGGAATTATTTATCATTTTAACCATATTATTTTTGTTCTAACTTAACTATTCTATAATTATATTGTAATCACACTTAACAGATTTACAAATAATATCGGAAATAACACTTAGATGCCTAATTCTATACACTTTCCAATACCAACAGATCATTCGGTTTCTACTTAATTTCTTACTATTTATATATTAATAATTGTGATAAACAGATTTACAGTGTGTAAATAAATAATGAGTCACTATGAAACATTTAATTGTTCATCTCTACTTACTAATTTAATTTAGCTATAAAATAAAGTTGTTCATGTATTTTATTCAAACGAATGAAATGACTAAATGACATAAGTAACATATATAATAAATGAAGTGTTTTATTTAGTTTAAATATGTTCATTTAAAAAGCTAAGAGTACATTTAAAATGGATGCGTTAAAACGCTTTTAGTCAATTCACATGTCCGAAGTGTTTTATAAAACGCGAGAATTTGCTACACTTTACGTCTCCTTTTCCGCTACATTAATATTATTTACCCTCAAATTATCGCATTTTCACGCACGCAAATTAAATATTTACTTATCCTTCAAACACCCTCAGCAATTAAATTGAATGTACAAATTTATTACTTCAGAGGATTTTTATACAATTCTACATTTTATGTAAAAGGTAAAAACTTACAACAGCAACACCAACTCAAGGTCAATGAAAATTACGTGCGGGAAAACTCTTTATGGCGCGGAAAAGGAGACACGTCTTGTTTCCGCTCCGTGTACAAAGTTACGCCAACGGCTCTACGAGAATGCGCCTTGTTGGTCAGTAGACAAGAGTAAAAATCCAATAACAACGTCACTATTCGAAAATATTCAACAGTAAATCAAATTACCCTGTTAGAAGACATTGTATATCTTAAAAATCTTGTCCTCAGCCTTTCAATGATATTATTTGGTTTTTATTTTTTTTAATTCTTTTATGTTGACTGGGAATCGTTCATCTACCAAAAAGGAAGAGACAAACACAAAAAAATATATAAATAAGTAAATATAAGTAATGTATAACAATTACCTATCAAAAAACGCAGTCTTTTTAGTAAAATACTGATTTATATCAAACGAATACCGTTAATAATACAGACCTATTGCTGGCTCCAAGAATTTAACAGAGAAATATGAACTTATCTATATAACATTTACAAATTGTTTTAGTTATATCGGGGATAGTGAATATTAATACTTTATTGAGGATAAAGAAGCGATCAAGTAGATGATCTTCATTTGATGACATTTAACGTGTTCGAATGTGACTTTTACCCAGAATTGAAGAAAACAGATTTCCATCATTGTAGTGGATTCTTCAATGAGCAAATTGGTTAATTTATGTGGAATGCTTTTTACTATTCGATAGAGCCCGCTCTAAGTCTGCAAAATATATTAAAGTATAGGACATCACAAACACCAACAGACGAACATTCCCAATCAAATAGTACACACTAATTTGCTAAGGGTTCTAGTTATTACAGGGTTTTGTAAATGAAAAATGCACTCAAAAACACGGAAAAAAGGCAAAAAAACTTCGAGTCGAAAACTGGTAGACGGATTGTTGTAATGACCGCATTTAACCTTAAGACTAGGGAAAGATCTTTCATAATAATAATATTAATAATACAATAATTTAAAAATAACTGGGTTTTCATTTAACGCGTGCCATATTTATTGCAGTTATTCTATGCTAAAAATCAGTCTGGATACATAAATAAAAAAATACGCCAGACTTTGAATAAACTCTAATCATCTAGACGATATTATCCAATTAAAATAATTAACTAACTGTTTCTCCCTACACAAAGCACGTAAAGCCATTTAAAAATGTTCATTTATAAATGTAATATACCTAAATGAACTCTGCGCCATATTAAAAAAAGCGACTAAGTTTATTAACTAAATTAAACTATGCACCATATATTGCACTTATTTAAAACGCTCAGATTATTTATAAAATATTGTAAATTATTTAATAAATTGTCTACACTAACAAGAGCAACATTTAAT
This sequence comes from Glyphodes perspectalis, assembly GCA_951394215.1. NCBI lineage: Eukaryota > Metazoa > Arthropoda > Insecta > Lepidoptera > Crambidae > Glyphodes > Glyphodes perspectalis. The sequence continues at coordinate 11,512,268 of OX596223.1, read as the reverse complement.
ATTATTACAATAAAGCTTCAACTCTAAACAAACTATGCAATAAATATGACACGCATTCGAGGGCTCTCTCTATTTCCATGGACAATTCAAACTCGTCTCGTCCAATAGCACTTTGTATTAATTTCCCAGTGGCAAAGAAATCGCCAAGGACATACATAAAATCGCTAGATATTTTCCTTATTTAAATATTAGTAACACAGCGGTGCGCCGCACGATTGCGCCATCTCAGCTCACTGCGCTAACTCACTTCCTCAACACCTATAGCGGTATTAGCGGTGCACTTAACCTCAAGATAACATGTGTCCGAGTGCCAACATCTAGCCACTTGCAGTTTCTACGTCAGCTTTACTCAACCTGCGGCCCGCCGAGCCTTTGTTATTGGGCCATCTGAAGTAACAAATTTATTGTAAACCATTTTTCATTGAATTACGTTTTAATTAAGACCTAAATAATTTTTGTTTGCGGCCCTCGACACCATGACTGAACCGTATTCGTGGCCCCTATAAAAAAAAAAAAGTTGAGTATGGCCGTTCTACGCAGTATGCTAAACAGTTTTCTCAGGGTGTTCCATTTCACTGCGACATGGCGCACTATTCGAGTTAACTCAGTGAGCCGTTGACTTCCTGCGCTGACGCAACTAATATAGCTGAGTTACTTACCGTTTATCGAATCTATTAATTCGCTTACAATATTGGCAGGCTTTAGCCAATTACAAATATAACAGAGTCAACGACTTTTGTCGAACATTTCCCCGACTACCCCCATCAAATGAACGTTAAACAGTAATAATTAAGAGACGACACAAAAGATTACATCGAATATACCTACACAGTAGGAAGTGTAACGAAACGAGTCTTAGACACCGACGAACTACCTAGTCGCTAAGTGGAGACCATTCGAGAAATAATGCGATGCGAATAAAATGCACGATACAGATCGTTATACTAAAAGCTCATTTGGACATATCAGTACCGCGCCCGAATTTTAGAGGCAAACAAATATGTACTGTATTACAATTGTAATAAAGCTCTCTGTTCCGTGACTCTACAGGTATCCAGTGATGGTATGACTTTGTCAGATATCATTCGAAATAGAAGTATCACACACTTATAATATCATAACTTGACTAAATATAATTACGAATATCAGAAATTATGATACGAGCCGGTTAACTGTTGGCTCCCTGCTGTGTTCAAGTCTGGGACCATACACAGTTAGGAGTATTGGACAGGATCTGACAAAACAAACAGTCTTATTGTTATAGGAATAGATTTTTTGTAACGTACATAATTCATAGACATGGTACCGATATTCTAATGAACTTTAAAAGGAAATATTCATAAAACAGGTTCAAATAGCACGGAACGAGAATACGTAGAATACTGAACGTTCTTATTTACATACATAATATCAAGGGGCAGCAAGCTACTTTAACCCCATTCAGACAAGAACAAAACCGGGCTGGGTTAGATGGAAAATAGTGAAACATACAAATTTGTAGTGCTTATACACATTCATAGCCAGTTAAACATATTCACACAGGGGTCCTATGGGTGACAACATATTGCCATTAGATTATAGTAAACAGTAAATTTCAGGATAAGTTAAACTTTAACTTAAAGAATAAAACATGAAGATTTTTCATCAGAATTCATTCAACAGTATTAGCGCACTTCTTTATTCAAAGAGTTTCCAGTATTTCTATCGCATTCTCATTCCGCGAATCTAATGGCGTAACGCAATAACTTATGACTACGTATTAAAATTACATTACTATCATTTTCCGAAAAAACTTTACTCATTAATCGAACCGTCTTAAAATTCATTGTTTTTATTCATTTCCATGAAATTGCAATTTCGATGCGCCTTCAGTTACCTAAAGCGAGCTAACATTCGCTCGTGATTAATTTTAGTTTAGTTTATTAATTAGTATTTAAACTAAATGATAGTTTAATATACATAAGACATGGCACAGCCTGTCTAAAGTGTTTGGATTCAGGCGAAGTATGTTCTAACAAAGTATTTTTCTTAATTCATTTTAATCATTTTTTTTTAAATTCGGTATTTCACCGTGCAGCCCTCACTGTCACTTACACGTTATATTCAAAAATCTACTTTAAAATATACATTAATCAATAGAAAATATTAACTTTTTGGCATGTCATCGTGGTCACACGAGTATGTAACGTATTTACAGTGTAGTCAAGTTGTTTTTGCCACGCCTAAACTTAATATTGCAACCACCCAATATATAATAGTTACCTTATTGGTTTTAAGCCAAATTTTGGCACCAATTAAGATTTGCCACAGTATTCGCGTCCTTGTCTAACTCGCAGCAAGTGACGAAGACCAAAACACGATCCGACAAGGCGACAAGTCACCATGAAATATAATGGCCCTTCTTGGGATACCAGTCACCGTAACATTTTAATTACATAGTAGGTTTGGTGAACAGTATCTTAAGAAGATTTATCGTTCTAATGAATGATACTTTTTGATCGCGTCGTCGTATAGTAAAATCTGACAATGTACAAAGTTCCCGCCAAGTATCTTTGTAAAATTGCTGATTTTACGATACGCTTCTGGATTTCTAAATACCAGCAATGACATTTCATATTATCAAATAAACTGACCAATAGGGAATGATACATATCGTTCGCAAAACGTATTAAAGTTACGATCAATGATTAAATTTAAAATTTTCTGACATTACCATCTCTTTTTAAAATAAAAAGAATAAAAATGCCAGAATCAGTTCATTGCATATAATTCCCTATTGAATGAATGGAATATGATAACTCATGTCTCTACATATACATGTAGAGATATGAAACTTACTAGACTCTAGATGGCGCTACTATCGTGAAAATTATAATTATTGTGAACCCCTGTGATAGCTGTGTATGTATGTGCATTAATATAACATTTTTTTATGTAATGTAATATCAATTAACCTCTCCTTCTAACGCGCGACATGCGGACGAGATTTTAATAGAAATAAGCTACTACATTGCAGTGCTAATCTGGTAATGATTTCAAAAATTTCGCTCACATCACGAGTAGCGCCACCTAGCGGCTGTTAAAAATAAACTTTTATTACTCGATACGCCTTCGGGTGTACCGGACGTGCATATTGTCCACAAACAAATAACATGCATTACAACAGGTCATAATCAATATTATCAGATTGTACAAAAACATACAATCAGAATTGCACCATAGGACTATGTTGTATGTATATTTATACTTTTCGTGTCATTTATACAGTGGTGGAAACTAATTCAGTGGGAAGCTGGTGGCGTGTAGGTATCATACATAAACGTGGATGGTGTCGCTTGAAATTGAGATTGTGACGTCATAGTACACGAGTCCAACCGTCTAAGTCCCGGCGTATTACAAGTTACAATATAAGCTGAGTATAAGAAACATAATCATTTATTTGCACAAGTACTACCAATGCCATAAGTGAAATGCATGGATATTTATAATTGAATATAGTTTTTACACGTGTCAACAATTTTAAAATCTATTGCCTCGCCATAAGAGTTATAATACAAAATGCTGAATCACGTTATATTCTAACCGTATTCGCATTAGTGGAGTGTAAGCGAGCTGTATACGCCTCATAGCAATAGAGCACAATGTAGCATTGTAACTGTTTTGGGTGGCAAGACTGACAATATGTCAGGTCCCTGCTCGAAGGGGTCCTAATGAGGTCCAAAAGTACGGCGCTCCTGCGGTCTAGCATTGAAATGGAATAATGTAACTGAGCGAAGACCCTAACCGATAAATTTGCAACTGAAGCGTACGTTCATCGTAGCCAAAAGATTTTACCAACGGTTTTTAATAATGACAAGCTATCTCGCAACTTGGTGCAAGAGGCCTCTTTATGGTGATATTTCAACTAGAGTAGCTAATATAGCTCGTTTGAAGGCGTTATATTCAAGCACAGTTCAATTCAAGGCAAACTGATAGATATGTCATTATCTACAAATTCTGGAAGCTATGTATTCACGCTAACGTAATCGCCGCGACTGCTAATTTACGTTTACAAGCCTACTGCATATCCAAATCGGGCTAAACATGAATCGAAGGGACATTATCCGCCTGCAGCTCCTACACGTAACGGCCGAGAGCAACGGTTTCTCGGACGTCCATCTCAATTTCAACGTAGACGAACCACTAGTGCCAAACGCAAACACCTAAAAGAACTCATGCACCTTGCGAAATACCGAGAGCACTCATCATTTCTTCGCCTTGACCGTGACGTACGCGGGCTCGCCGTCGCTGCGCGCGCGCGGCGGGCGCGCCGCCGCGTGCGCGTGCGCGTGCGCGGGCGGCGGGGGGGCGTGCGCGTGCGCGTGCGCGTGCGGGGGGGGCGCGTGGGGGGGGCGCGTGGGGGGGCGCGTGGGGGGGCGCGAGGGGGGGGCGCCGCCAGCAGCAGCGGCAGCGCGCGCCGCTCCTTGTGCACGGACGCGTAGATGGGCGGCGGCGGCGGGTGCGAGGCCGCGTCTCATGTTTGCAGCGCGGTGTTTATCTCGCGGTGGATCGTTGTCTGCCGACATACGGTTGGTCATTGAGTGACATGGTTTTTTTACATACACATAAAGACTTAATGTCATTATATTTGACATATACGTATAGTAATTAACGGTTACTACTACAAAACTTATTTTCTGACGGCTTCTAACTCTTTTCCCTTTTATAACTTAGATATATGTGGGAGAACACAACGGGTCATGCCGAACTTTCAGATATCTTAGTATGATCCCTGATCCCAGACAAAGGCAGACCGGACATACCACCTAAATCCCTAGGATAAGACCCGTAAGTGATTCTGAGTGATCTCTATCATCTCAATCATCTAGCTTATCGGACTGCTTTTATAGGAATGTAGCCTCACAACTAAATATGAAAGGGTTTGACACTCACCAGCTCCTCGAGTTGCCGGGCGAGCTGGTCGTTGAGCGCCTGTATCACCTGTCGCTGGCCGTCCTGTGCCGCCAGCGCCAGCTCGAGTTGGCTCTGAGCCAATTTAGCCTCTGCGTCCTGCAGCAAACGTGGAAAATAGTATTTTCAATGTTTGAACTGGTATTGGTGCTAAAAAACAACCTTTATACACTGAAAATTATTAAGATCCTCCTGGCCGCAGTAATTTCGGCGTTTACAATAGCCGCAGCTCAGAGGAACTAGGGGAGAAGTATTAAGGTCTTACTAAGCAAAACAGACGGACTAGTCCGGCGCATTCTTTCTTATGAAGAATGCGACGGCCTAGGCCTAGAGGCCCTTTTCTGATATAAGAGCCCAAGAAGGTCTGGTTGCCGTTGATCCTCCTAAAACGTGATCTCTAATATCTCTACTGTCCATGCAATTTTCGACCTCATACCCTACAATTTACAGACGCTTTTCAGCTGTACAGTGGATACTGACCTGCTCGCTCTTCTTGGACTTGGTGATCTGCGCTAACTCCTCGTTCTTCTGCGCCAATTCCGCCTCCAGCTGTGCAACGCGCTGCCTCAGCTGTTCCACCTCATTCGCCTCGGCTCCTGCAACCAAAACGATTAAGGTTATACTAACAGTACCTTTCAGGATACAAGACATTGTTGATGTCGTGTCGTAGATGATATATTTCTAGACCTGGATCCAGGGTTCACTATTGACGATAATTATAATATGAACTACTTTGATTTGATGTATATATTATTATAGCAAACAAAAGAGCCTGCTTAAAGCAAGCCTTAACCGGAGATGTAGTGCTTTTTTTTCATGTATCTGACAGCATCACCTCGGCGATGCGAGGTGTCTTGGGATTTAGTAGGTACACACCCCGACCCCTCAGTTTGGTTGTTACTGTAGAGTGAGATGCAGGTATACGGGCGTCACCTTTCCCCGCGTAGTGCCTGGCGCGCGCCACCTCCTCCCGGTACTGGTGCAGCTGGCGCTTCCACTCGTCCACGTTGGCGGTGCTCTCCTGCAGCGCCGCCGTCAGCCGCAGGTTGTTGCTCTTGAGGGTCGCCAGCTCCACCTCCCACTTCTTCGCGTTGGCTGAACTGTGGGAGCAAGAGAAGACAGGAGTGAGACATATACAGTGTGATAATGACCTTATGTAGGGGAACGAGACAAATTTGGATCTAAAGTTGTTTGAATTTGCAGGATTCATCACGATTGAACCCGCACCCCTTGGATATGAGGCACGTGTCCTTTAGATACCACTAGGCTTGTGTAGTTTGCGAACGAACTAGTTCGAAAGAGCGCTCTTTCAAACTAGTTCGCAAGTTGGATCGTAAAAGTTCGCTAGTTCGTATATAGTCATGACAAAGTATTTTATTTGAGTATTTTATTTATATTAACTAAAACAGTTTGTAGTTGCAGTCATAAAATATTGATAAAATATTATATCTGCATCTTCCCTTCTAATAAACTACTAGGCAGAGCGGCATAGTGACATATCCACAGAACTATATCGAGATATCTCATAAGCATATCGTTCTCACCGCAGCGTCGTGAACTAACGATCTATAATTCTAAAAGAACGATCTAGATCGTCAAAGCTAGACTGCATTAAAACGATGGAACGATGAGCTAACGAACTAGAAGAACGAACTAGTTTACTAGTTACTCGTTTAGGAGCGGCGACCTATACTGAGCGATCCCAGTTGCGAACTAGTATGCCCAAGACTAGATACCACCGCTCGTTATTCCATACTATAGACTGAATTAGAACCGCTAATAACAATAGTAATCAAGAGTAATATCTTATCAATTACCCATCGACCAGACCTGTACGGATACCGAACGAAGAACGAAAAAACAAAAAATCTTCAAAATCAAATTCTATTTTACTTTATACCTTAAAGCTGATTTATGATTGAATTTCTTTTTTTTTTTTTGTTGTAAGTGTGCTTGTTGATATTCTAACTGCACATGATGTGACGTCACAAGCAAGTATCTCCGTACGTTAAACACCCTGTTACCGCCACAAAGCTCTATCGATACGCGATCTACACCCGGATAGGAAATACTTTCCGACTTCTTCGAAAAACTGTAATTCACACCCGTTTACTTGACGCAATGCTGACATATGAACGTTAATGATATAGTGTTTCGCGATAATTAATGCGAAAACATAAAAAGCACTATTCCAATATCCAAAGAGATTTTACGATCGAAAGTGATCCGTCGCGTGCGCACACCTTGTACAATAGCCGCACAGTTAGGCCAATATCAACCTTATTTTGTATGCAATAAAATGCATATTAATCACAAGTACCTAGACAAATGTTATATACAGTAATAGATGCAGTTGCACATGTTGAATTCTTACATCACTAGAAATAAAGGTCAAAATGGTTTGGCTACATTTGTTGTCTGAAACAATTAAGTATGAATGCCTTCGGGATTTATCATGATAACTAAAGGAATGATCATGAAATATGGTTGTGAAATTACCATTTTTCTTTTACTAACTAGTTATTGGATTTCATTAAATAAATAAATATCAAACTACATCACATATATTGATCTGACTCCGAGATAAGTAGCATAAGCACTTGTGTTACGGATATCAGAATCAACAGAGGTATTACAAATATATGCTTAAATATTCAATATTAACACCCAGACACAGAACTACCACAAGTAAGTATTTATTACACGAATGTTTGTCCTGAATGGGGATCGAACCCACAACTCTTGGCGCATGGGGCAGGGTCACTACCGAATGCGCCATAGAGTACTCGTAGTAACAAGTCGCTTACACAATCACCTATATTATCGACTAGCTGTGCCAGCGGTGTCACCCGCGTTTATGGTTAATATTATAAAGACTATTTCCGTCATACATGATTTCTATGTAACTTTAACCATTAAGGCTGCACACGCGACGGAAGCTTAAAAAATGGAGTAACTTCTCCCGTTTTCCCAACATTTCCCTTCACTACTCTGCTCCTATTGGTTGTAGCGTGATGAAAAGTATACTATAACCTGCCCAGGAGTATGAAGAATAATTGTACCAAGTTTCGTTAAAATCCGTCGAGAAGGAACATACAGACAGACAGACAGACAAAAATTTTACTGATTGCATTTTTGGCATCAGTATCGATCACTAATCACCCCCTGATAGTTATTTTGAAAATATATTTCATGTACAGAATTGACCTCTCTACAGATTTATTATAAGTATAGATATACCATTTTACGTCATGCTAGACAAGGAACACACTAATTGAGGTCCCAGACTAACCTTCGTATATCTGCCGTTCAAGATTGTAATAATATTAATATAGTAGAGGAAAGATTTGATTGTTTGAATTGAATAGGCTCCCAAACCGAATGGACCGATTTAAAAAAAAAAACCAATGGAAAGCTATTTTATCAGCAAGTAACATAGTTTTATTTTATCCCTATATTCCCACGGGAACGGAATCTACGCGGGTGAAACCGCGGGGCGCTGCTAGTCGTTAAATAATCTGAGTCGGACGATAAATGTGCTAGGTTGCATGGCGCATTTGCTAATAACAATAGCAAACGCTATGTCTGGCCGACACACGCGGATATCGGCTAACGAGCCCACAACTGGTGCGTGTTGCATCCAACAACACAACAACTCCGCGCGCAACTACAGTAAGGTTTTTTACAACATCTGTATTTATTTTATCTTATTTTATTTTAGTCCCATGTTGGTCTGGGACTTGGCCCATGTTGATCTGAGACAAAAAAAAAAAAGAATGTGCCAACTGTGGTTCTTGCCTAACATGTTGTAAGAGGCGACTAATGGTTTACGGGCTTTTGGGTATGTGACTGAGTAAGCGACGAGCTAGCCACTTGTCACTCCTTTTTCACTGCTTTCCATCCAACCCAGCCTACTGTCCCATGTTGGTCTGGGACTTAAAAAAAATAATGTTCCAACTGTGGTTCTTGCCTAGCATGTCGTAAAAGGCGACTAATGGTATATCGGGTTTTGGGTGTGTGATTGTGTAGACGACAGGTTAGCCGCTTGTCACTGCTTTTTCACAATTTTCCATCTTACCCAGCCCGGCTTTATTTTTAGCTGAATGTGGTTGAAGGGGCATGCTGCCCCTTTGACTCTGCCTACCCCTTCGGGGATTATGGGCGTGATGTTATATATTTTATTGTATTTTGCACAAAATCCACTGCAGAACACAGACACACATTTACAGTAGCTTTAACTATTTATGTTTATACAGTTTAAGACCCGTACCAATTTCATTGGTTGAGGTCTTCGCTCAATGGCAGTATTTGATTACAATGCCAGAGCATAGGCTGCCCCCGGGGCTCCGTCGCATTTTGCCAGTCTTGTCACTCTATAGTTGCGTCAAACTTACAATAAGCCGCAACAATAAGCCTGATAGTGTCGAGTAGTGCACAGGATTTTAAATGACGTAGTAATGGTAGTTTCATCTCATCTGTGAGTCTTTGGCATTTTGCAGCATGCTCGTAAGTAATTGAGTTACTCGGACATTATGACGCAGTGCGTTCGTTTATACAAATAAGATATGAGTTAAATCTATGAATAGAATGGGTAAACTTTTTCGCACTTTGACAGCGATTTAAAGATTTTGTTGAAGAAAACTCCCGGTAGTTTATGGGAATCACCATATCTTAGTTTAGTGCTGCCTCGCGAAAAATCTAAGGAAAATAACAGCACAGCTCCCATTTTACTCTTCTCTTTGAGAGGATTGTACTTTGCCGGTCTAGTCGGCCTAGCCTATGTCATACTAATATTATAAAGAGGAAACATTTTATTGTTTGTTTGTATTGATTAGGCTCCGAAACTACTAGACCGATTTGAAAAATTCTTTCACCAACGGAAAGCTATCGTATCAGCGAGTAACATAGGCTACATTTTATCCCTGTATTTCCACGGGACTGCACGAGTAAAACCGCGGAGCGCAGCTAATAAATAGCTCTACCAGACTTAGGTATGCGGATTTGGACATCATCCGTTGCCTCACTGCCTTCCTCCACACTACACAGATGGATATTAGCGATCGACACGCGCCCACGCAGCCGCCTCGCCGATCGTGTTGAAACTGGGACGATACACTTTTAAAACACATAAAACTGCGCTTATTCCTATTGTTATTGAACAATTGCGCGTCCGCGAATTGTTGTCGCTTGCGAGCGGTTTCATTATCTAATCTCTCGTAAAGACGCTTGGTGCATTTAGCCTTATATGGTTATGGTCGTCAATTGTATGACCAGTCTATATTCAGCAAATTTCTGCGGGATTGTGTAAAATTGTCTTAGACAATTGTGTAGAAAAAATAAAATGGCTGTCGTTAAGTGCATTATTTAAGAACGTCTCAACAGAGTTATCTTTTAATACATATTTGTGATTGTCCAAAGAACTTTTTTAGGAATATTGGACAGGTTGTCTGCAAAATCTGAAATGTACACAGAACAGCATTTAACGGATTATCACTATCTTTAGGTCCAGTTATATCACAGATTTATTACTTTCAGTTTTCCATCTAACGCAGTCCATTTTTATTTTTTGGCTGAATGTGGTTAAAGGGGCGTGCTGCCCCTTTAACTCTGCCTACCCTCCAGAGATTGCGGTCGTGATTATATATGTATATGTATTGATTCATTATTTACAGTTATAAAATAGATCGGTTTACTTCTATCCTAGATGGAGCTTAAATCTGTACACATATTTCAAATTCAAATTCAAAATATCTTTATTTATATGGGCTTCAAGAAAGCACTTATAAATAGTCAATACACATAAAAAAAAGGATAAGAAATAATACTACCACCGGTTCGGAAGGTAGACTCTATCGAGAAGAATCCGGCAAGAAACTCGATAGTTACTCTTATAAAAGCCCAATTTTACAAAATTGTAAACTTAATTAATATATACTTAGACATTGGATTCAAAATATTCAGGGCTACTTGCCAGATTTGAACCAACGTCCCTATTATTCATATCAAAATTCGGGAAACGCTCACAATATGACAAACCCGTTAAGTGTATGATCAGGTGAAATACTTTTCTCTTTCTTAACGGTTCCCTGCATCCGCACGCGGGAAGGCACAGAAGATCAAAATCTATATACCGCTGTGAGGCGCAATCAGTTCGGAAGATCTGCGTTTTCTGGTCAGAGCCTATCGCGGCGCAACCGCATCGTAATCGCAAGATTAATTAGTGACGTAACGTAATGATAAGCCTAGTTTTTATAACTAATAAGCACTTGCGCATCAGTGTTTGTTCGTGGTACAGTCGGGTTGCAACAAATGATCGCCAGGTGGATGGGCCGAACATGTTTTTTTTTTGTTGTATAGAAATATGCTGCACTGAATATGTAAATAAGTACTACATAGATAGCGGGCCAATATTAAGAATCACACCCAGGCTTCAAGTACACGACGCCGGAACCGCACCGGCGCCGGACCGCAATTTTGTGTATACGAATGAATATCGCGCCGGTGCGGGTCCGGCGTCGTGTACTTGAAGCTTTAATAATTAGGGCTCAAGTCAACATTTTGATAAAATGCGTTTTAAAAACTTAAGTGCATTAAATGAAATTACCTGAGAGTGTGAAAAAGAACAAATAATAACTCAGTAACCAAAATTTGGTCTCTCTCACATTCTAGCTGGAATATCTATATCAATTATTCTTAAATGGAAACGCCGCAAAAATATACTTTTTTGTATTATACCCTTTACCCTTTGTATTATATCACTAAGGGTGCGAAAATAGTCTCGTTTGGTCGGCAGGAAATCCTCCTGAGAACTGAAAGGGATGGGAATCCATTTCAGTTCCCTCTTCTCTTACGTACACCAGGAGACCGTTTGGCCCCGGGCTTACCATACTTAGGGGCCTAAAATAGTTTTTTGTTTTAGGTATTACTATATAAATATATATTGTGTTCAACAGGGACCTTTCTGCCCAGTCCAAGAAGCCTTTAAAATAGGCAAGATGACAAAAAAATAGTCCGTCAGTTAGAAAATAAAAAAAAATATTGAACACGTATTTTTTGATTTATTAGTCTAACAAACATTGACGAAGATACAATGCATACAAGTTGTGCGTGAAGTCACGCATTTGTAATTTTTTGTTAATTTGATAAAGCGAAAAACATGTGTCCAGTATTTTTCTATAATCTACCTGACCGACTAAATAAAATTAGTTTTTTAATGCAGTCATCATCCCTATTGATCCACCCCTGACGCACGCATTCCGCCCGCAGCGTGCGCCGGCGCAGCGCTGCGGGCGGCGTGATCGATCGGCGGTCGTTTTCCGGACACCTCGCCGATCGCCTAAATGATTTCCCTGTGCGCTGCTCTACTTTGTAGGCGCTTATGTAAGCGCAGGGTTGGCAATACGTACGGTTTTTACCGGTTAGGTTAATATGTTTAAAAATAGGGGAAATAATTACATTAATCTAAATATACCAACTTTGTTCCTTGTGTAACATATCGTAAATGGCGGCTAATGGCGTAATGGTTTTGTGATTTGCAGATACCACACATTTCACCAATATTTCATCTCACCAACTAAGTCTTATTTTTGGCTAAATGTGGTTTAATAAGCTTACTTAATACTCGTCAATCTCAATCAAAACATACATTATAGTTTGAGAGCGGAGGTAACCCAATAGCCCGTGCTCCTCATGTAGGAGGATTGGTTTTAACTATAGAATTAACTTTTATCGGCTTTCCTAAACGGAATACGTATTAAATACTAGTAGATCTGCACTGAAAAAGAGAATCATGCGAAATTTATATTAATTCAAATAATATGGCTGGATAGGTAATTTGCCTGTTCTTTCAGACCAGATCAGACTGGATAGATAACTAGCAAATTTCTTACCAAAATGTTCCTTCATACATAACAGAGTCTTACCAATTAAATGGCAGGAGCTGCTAAAGGCGTTCTATGCCGTTGCTGTATATAAATTCTCCCTTCATTAAATTCTATCGCTACGATAGACAACCCTAACTAAAATATAACAGCAAATTCTTAAAATACCAGTACACTCTTTTCATAATAACACATTTCTTGCTACGGCTTTTGAGCGCAATAATGTTACTTTTCATAAAAAAAATCACTCAGTAGTTCGGTATTAGTATATAGAGCTACCAATTCACTCTCTGCATTCGAATACCACAAACAATCAATGGCCTTTTTTATGTAATATCTGCGTGTAATATAGGTTTACATAGATTGTCGGAAATGTGGTGCCATCAAATGAAAGTGATACGAGCCGACTCAAAAAAGTTTTGAGCTTGAAATAGCAGCTGTATAAAAAAAAAATTTTTTTTTTCATATTAACTAAATAAAATGTAATACAAAATTAGTCAACCGAACCGATCATTTAAGAACCATTTACAATTTCAATTGCCATTTTTCATATTGATTTAACGATATTTTTTCTATTACTACGTCCCTTTTTTATTTTATTTTTGATATATATTTGTTGATGTAACGGTAATATTATAAATACTGCAAAAAACAATTTGCGGTACATGATTACAAAAACATAATTAATTACCTGTTACCATTTTAAATTTTTACTCACGCATCATTAATTAAATTATGATAATGCCACAAATTATTGATAATAAACAACATTACATAATCACATAACTCGTGCGATTTAGGTACAACATGCGCACAACACGGCTGGACGTTAATTGAACTTACGTAACTATAGTTGTAAGAGGCGCATGCGACAACTACTATATTATTAGAAATGGATGATTATTTTCCTAGCTTCAAACCTAGTCGGAATCCGCCGAAAAACCTGGATTTAGAGAGTCTGATTATTACATTAAAATTACTGCTGTTATAAATCTTTCTAACCCTTCGTTAGAACCAGTCGAATCGGATTAGGGTGGTCATAGTAGCCCAATGAGGATACGCACCTCAAATGCCAGGAAGGTTGGGTTACCAGTTACAAACAGCTCTAACCTTACTATATGTTCGACCATAAGAATCTCTCATATAGCTCTGGGATTTCCAAATAATATGTTCCTAGTATGTCGTAAAAGGCGACTATTGAGTTGAGTCGACGACTAACTAACCACTTGTCACTACTTTTTAACAGTTTTCTATCTGACCTAACTCTTGGCTCTGGTTTAAGTGCTTAAACGAGCTTACTGCTCATCGCACATTGGCTACCCCTTCAGGGATTACAGACGAAATACTATGTATGTAAGTAAGTAAGTAGCAACCTAATTACTCGAACGCGACCAGTTGTTTCGGCGCGCACCGCTAGCGGTCCCATATATCACTTTCGCCGTTTCCCCGACGGCTCCGCTCGTAAACTAATTAACAATGCTAATGGTAATGATAACCAATGATCGCCGTCCGGACTTCCACAGCAATTAGACGTCACACGCTTCCCTAAACTGGCTTGCGCTAAAATGTATACAGTGTTAGTAACTAACAGTATACAGTAGTACCCGAGTCAGGAAGTTGGCGGTTCTTCACCCCGTTTGCTAGGAGAGCACGTTAAGTCGTTGGTCCTGCTCCTGACCTCTCTCCGGTCATGTCGAATGGCCGTTTCAATGGACTGTTGTAGGACTACGAGAAAGAAGGAACAGTGAGTGCACATATGTTTGCGCAGACACTTGTGCACAATATCTTTTGCGTCGCTAGCTGATCATCGTTAAATTGAAACCAGGGGTCGCGGGTTCAAATCCCGCTAGGGGACAAATATTTCGTGTGATGAACATGGATATTTGTACTCGAGTCATGGATGTTTATAAACGTATTTAAGTATTTCTATCCGTTCACCTAGTATCCATAGCACAAGCTTAAAAGCTTAGTTTGGGACTAGGGAATTGGTGTGTCAGTCTGAAGAATTTATTTATTTATTTATATTCGTATTTCAAGGAGTAATTTACATTATCAAGTATATACTGTTACACTTAAGGTCATAAATATATCATAATCTTCCTAGCGTTATATCCCATGCTTAGACGGGGTCTACTGATGCCACGACATGGTTCAGAATTTTATAATGTTACAAATATCTCGTAAAAAAACATTTATGGTATTTCTGCAATGCATCTTCTAGTTGCAAAAAATAATGCAAATGGTTAAACAAATCGCATCTTGACACTATTCTCATAACTCACACCGACTAGCGACCACTTTCAAATCTAGTACGTGCAAAAGTATGTAATACTCTAGAAATTTACTTAAACACTTAACCGTTGATCGTAACATGTATATTGGCGTTATTTAAATAAATCACTCGAAGTATTAGACACCGTAATTTAATATACATATACAAGTTACATTATTTGTCATCGTATAGTGAGGTATTCTATATACGCAACGTGAACAAAACGGACCATTGCCACAGTGCAGATATTATAGCAGTGAACGTTATAGTGTCCAGAGATTGGTAGATCTTTTATCTTGTGTAATACAAGCCTATTCTATTTTTAATTATATTTTTATAGCAAGCTTTGTATACAATACAACAGCTGTACATATATTTAACATCATATCCTGTGTAGAATTCGTTTTTAAGTGAAGTAACCTTAGTAAATCAATGAATGAAATGCATATAATTAATTTCTTTAACCTCAAAAATTCTAATTTACTCAACTACATGTCGTATTTTTATTATTTTCTTCTGAATAGAGAATTTATTTATTTAGCTATACAAAATCCTCTCATAAATCACAACCTTCAGGACTCCTCAGACGCGCCTCACTGCCCGCACCCATCAGTGAGCCCCCATGAGTATAGCAAATCACAATCATAACAGCATCGCCGTCTCAATTAGATAAAGCTTTCGTTGCGCAAGCCGTCCACCGCCGCGCCGCGGTTGATAACCGGCAACCGGGCGATTTATGTATTAGCCGGGTTGCGGTTTTTGGGAAGCCTTGTAAGATAAATTGCAGGGGAATGGTGGAGATTGGATTTGGGTAACCAATCTGCAGCAATTTTTCTCGTATTGCATCAGCATTTTTACATTGGTGTCACCGCCCCCGAATAAGGAGGCGAGGGCGCGAGCTAGCTCTTTAGAAGTCCCACTCATCACTATTACTAATTCATCAAAAAATCATACTAATTCACCAAAAGAAACCCACAAGTTTGAGACCTCTACGTAACGGCGGTTTCTTCCGACTAGAATAACGGTCGGAGAAAACCGGAGAGAAATACGGATCAATCCCAGACTTGTCCAAACCTAAGCGCGTGGCTTCACCGCGCAAATTTCCTTATATACCTCATATTGCGTTCTCTTATAGCACAAACAGAGAAATAAATACACGAATGAGTTCCCATTACGAGTCCACATTCACCATTATTCTAAATAAAGATATTTAGCAAGTCTGGTTCATTGAAACGTTTAACCATCTCTTTGAAGACATTGAACAAAGTAACACAAGACTCTCGTAATGTATACCTTATTCCTTCGCCTATGAGTCACAGTTCCTATTACCACCCGTTCTTAACGAGATCCCTACTTACATCTCGGTTATTCGCATCCCAAATGACTCAAGCTACTAGCTGCTGACCTAATCATACAGCCATTCCGCATACCATACATATTCATCCATCGTCTGCGACATTCACGCGTACAAAATGCACAGTGGAAATAATTGCAGTGAAACAAGCTCACCGTCCTAGTAACTAACTGCTACTAACAAGTACTAAAATAATGCGACTGAGTTTTTATGAAGATATACAAATTTTCTTCCTTTCTAAAGGTAGCAAACCCTGCGGTTAGGATTGAACATTTAGTTATGTAGGAAAATATATCGTATAAAGCCTCCGATATAGTCTAACTAAAGAAAAGAAAAATAATCGTATATAAAAAAGGTAGACTATGTAGGTCTTTTACCTTCATTTCAAAACATAGTCACGTTACGATGTCAAATTCAAAGCAATAAATAAGTGATTCACGATGGAGTTTTCAACAATTTAACTACATATTAAAACATCTAAATATGTGTTTATTACCATAGCCGAAAGACGACATACATAGATTTCTTATTGCAATTTTTTACACTGTGCACGTATCGCCCCCCTTTCTGCCAAGCCCACCCCAACATTCGAAGGGGGGGCCGCGAATTAACTATTTCTCGGGTATAAGTTAAAACTCACGTGTGAAATAATTTACATTCCCGTCCCAAGTACGAAAGTGACAGTGATAGACGTATTTTTGTGAAAACAAAATGGAGTTTCTAATTGTGAGTAGATTTTTTTAGTATCGCTTTTTTGTGTGGTGAGATTTAATTTTGAATCATTGAAATATCGGCAATTGTCCGAATTTGATAACTAGCATTACATTATTATTATTTAAATTCCTCATGATATTTTTCCCTTAACTCGTCATGTGTGTAACTGACAATCCATGATTGCAATAAGATATGGTAATTAATTCATAGATTAATAATAGTTTAGAAAACATAATGTAGTCCAAAAAATATTATTTAATATGCTAATTATAATTCTAGCGTCCACCCGCTTAGACCGTGATTCTGGACATTGCGATTATTACTTTATAGGAACTGTGATCAGATGTTTGTAATCCTTAAACAGACAAATTAGGGTAAACACGTCCATATTTTAATAAGTAAATTGAAAAAGTTGTTTTCCCTTTTCTCTGTACAAATAAACTCTTCTTTACATAGTAAAAAACAAAATCGCCGCTTCTGTCTATTCGCTAAGATCTATCTTATCTCTTGAACTACGCAAGGGATGTTGATGCGGTTTTCACCAATAGATAGAGTCATTGAAGAGCAAGGTTTATTATGTATAATTTCATATTGGTTTATGCTCATCGTGCGAAGCCAGGGCGGGTCGTTAGTTATAATCTTATATATGTACGTACAGGGTTTGAACCAAATCCGAATGCATTCAAGACAGGCGTTCTGAACGTTAAGCTACCACCGCTCTGTATA
This sequence comes from Glyphodes perspectalis, assembly GCA_951394215.1. Classification (NCBI taxonomy): domain Eukaryota; kingdom Metazoa; phylum Arthropoda; class Insecta; order Lepidoptera; family Crambidae; genus Glyphodes; species Glyphodes perspectalis. The sequence goes on along the minus strand of OX596223.1, from coordinate 11,494,372 downwards.
CCATTACGCTCATTTTAATTTCATATATACTGTCGTAATACAATTATATACTATTTTGTTAACATGTTTATTGAGCATTTGTTTTCATAACCAAGCCAATTAACAGGCAATTATATATTTCAAACATTCGTGTGCAGTATTCTAGTTATATATTATTATAAAACATAGTAACTTGTATGTAAACATTGCATTATTTATGCAAACATTGCTTCACTTGAAATGCACAAGTAAGGTGATGTTTATCAGTAGCTGTATCTAGAAGTTAGACAATGCTAATGACGGAAGATGTATTGGAGCAGAAAACATTGCTTCGGTAAATATAATTCAGATACACATAGTTTAATATTGATCAGTGGTATGAAAGCTTAGTGTGTAAAACACAAGCATTTATGTTAGGCCTGAATTTTGTGAAACCTGAACGGTTTGTTAATTATTTTAGCCACAAGATTATTAACATTTGTGGTAGGATAAAATCTGTTATCAGAGTCCACAATTAACATAAATAAATAAATCCACAATTAGCAAATCATAAAAGACGAAGTTACAGCCGGTTACATTTTCGCGTGACGTCACTAAACTCTACACGTTTTATCGTTAAGGAACATTTATGATCCCCACTTCAGAACTATATGCGAATTTTCATATATTTGATAAAACAAAAATCCGTATTCAATATTTTTTGCTATATAATCAACGTTTGTTACCCAGAAAACTTCTCTATTCAACTAAACATGTACCGTACGCCAGTATATTCAAATGGCGGACCGATGCGGAACGCGTTTCCATGTCAGTTCCTCCAAACGTCCCAGCGTTTCGTTGTGACAATTAACTTGTAACAAAAACACCGCTTCCATATTTCGCGTGTCGACAACTATACATTTGTGCGCCGGAGCGGAAAGAAAATTACAAGTTTTTACTTTGCTAATATGGATATCGATCGATCATCACAACAACGATATAACAGTTTAATAGCGGCGTTTTAATTATGCTTAATGGTACAGTTTAAAACAATGTGTTATGGTTGTAATACTTTTTTATGAAACGATTCAGATGGCTTCATGCAATAGGCTTGGCGACTAAAAAAAGTCCGTCAGTTAAATTATAAAAAAATATTAAACACGTATTTTTTCATTTATTTGTCAAACACTGACGGAGATACAGTGCTATCAAGTTGAGCGTGACGTCACACATAGTTAAAATTTTTACCTAAAAGTGAAGCCCCCACGCCAGAACTTTGATGCTCATTATCTTTGTATTTTGTTGTTAACTTGATAAAGCAAAAAATATGTGTCTTGTATTTTTGTATCATCTAACTGATGGACTAAATAGAATGATTGTTTTTTGACCCAGTCTTCATCCCTATTTAAAATTCAATTGTTTTCGCTTATTTTTCTGACTATTATGAAAACTAAAGGCGACACATTGAACTACTATGCAATAGGAATACCGCAAGATAATTTGATCACACTTTAATGACTTACGAAATAGTATTTTTAGTGATTTGACATTTCAGTTTGATGCTAATTACATCATAAATTTTTCTAACGACAAACTGATTTAGTTTTGTCTAGCTTCCGATTTCCTGGACCTAGCCTCTTCATATGAGGCGCGTATACTTTCATTCATACATAACATCACGCCTACAACCCCCGAAGGCGTATCGTATTCCAAGAAGCAACAAGCTCATTAAACCACCATCATCTTCCTAGCGTTATGTCCCGTGCTTCGACGGGGTCCGCTTAGACCATGATGCAGGATTTAGCATGTCTGGTAATTACATTGAAGCGACTGCCGATCTGACCTTCGTAACCGTAAGATAGGGGAACCAGACAATTTTTGGATCATGGTTACAAATCCAAAGTTGTTTGAATTTGCAGGTTTCATTACGATGTTTTCCTTCATCGTCGAGCTAATGGTATAAATACGTACATAGATTTGAAAAATCCAGAGGTACGTGCCCGGGTTTGAACCTGCACTTCTCGGTTAAGAGGCGCGTGTCCTTACCATTGAGATACCGCCGCTCCCTCATTAAACCACATTTAACAAAAAATTAAATTGTATAGGGTAGGATGAAAAATTGTGTTAAGTAGTGAAAACGGCTTGCTCGTCGTCTACATAATCAAAAAAAGAATACACAGAAAGTCGTATTTTACGACATGCTGTGTTCTGTACACAGTTGGTAAATTATTTTTGAGCCGCAGAATAACATGGAATTTTGTTAGCAAGTCAAATAAATTCTCCGTCAATGAGTAGTGTCTTCTTCAAGATAAATATTTGGAAGAAGAAGGTAAATTATTATATGCAAACCAAAACATGTATGTATGTGTACATTTTCTCATATACCAAACAGACCATCAAATCACTTTCAACATAACTTTTTTTTTTACTCGTCTAAATTATACAATATTTACAATCCCCATTACACTAAATTGCATCTCACACGGCCGCAAATTAAAAAGGCGTAAGTGAATACCTCGCGTGACTGTGTCATTTGGGGCGGCACGCGGCGGACGCAGGAAATCGGGTGAAGATCGCTTAATTACGCGGAACCACACAATAGACACATATGCACGGTAATTACATTACTCCGTATACATCATCTGGTTATGATGTCCCGTGCTCAGCGGGGGTCCGCTTAGAGCGTGATCCAGGATTTAGCGAATCTAGTTATTGTATAAAATACAATAACTAGATTTGCTTCGTGACTCTTAGATAAAGGGGATCAGACAAATTGGAAATTGGAATTATAAAAAACTAACTAACTAACTGAACTTCACGCCACTTCCCTAGCGGGGTAGGCAGAGAGAACCGATAGACATATGACACAATCCTTACACACCTCACTCGCCTCTTCAAAAAAAACTAATTTACGCATTTTAGACAAAAAAAAAACTATGGAGGATTAGAGGGGAAATTGTGAAAAATCAATGACAAATGGCTAGCTCGTCGACTACAAAATACCATGTACCAACTAGTCACCTTTTACGACAAGCTAGGCAAGAAACACAGTTGGTACCTACATAATTTTAAAGTCCTTAAACCAACATACGATCGTAAGAATTAGCTATGCCAGTTTTGAAACAGTTACATGAACTCCAGGAAGGACGATCCGAGGTGCTGCGACGTTTTGCAAGAGGCCCGGTGCCGGCGGCCCGGTACTCATCAACCGTCGATATAGCTAGTATTAATCACTCTTCGATACATCCGCCGACAACCGTCATTTATTATTACAGCCTGAGAGCTATCGGTCCAGCAGACTTGCCCATTGTCATCAAAGCTACTTATTTAAATGCTAGGACTTATTTAAATAGTATAGATTAGTCATTTCTTTAAAACAATGATGAAGCTAAGAATTTTTCTTTATTTTCCCCCACAAGGCTGCAGTTTAAATATTTTATTGTACGGGGTAATTGTATATGGGGTTTTGTGTATGTGATTGTGTAGGCGACGAGCTAGCCACTTGTCACTACTTTTTCACAATTTTCTATCTAACCCAGCCGAGTTTTATTTTTGGCTGAATGCGATTAAATGGGCTTGCTGCCCTTCTGACTCTGCCTACCCCTAAGGGGGATACGGGCGTGATGTTATAGTAGTAGTATTGTACGGATTAGTCACATATACGTCATGTTGGATTTTACTATAACTTCATGGTTATAGCGAGCGTGGGCGATTAATCAGAATCAGTTTGTCGTGCGTGTTCTAATATTTAAGTGCGTGTGATCATAATAGTTGGATAACAGACAAGGCTCTTAGCGGTAAGAAAATGCATGGTTAATGCAGTTTACAGGCTTTCATATTTGACCCGATATTTGTGCATCTGTTATTTGAATTAAAATATTCATAAAACCATCAAAATACAATAATAATGACGATCCGTTGATGTTTGCTCATACAAATGAATTCCACAAGAACATGACGTTCCAATGATATGGTCAGTGTTTGTTAAAAACCTTGCGTATATAAAAATCCCTCTGCCTACCTCTTCGGGGATTATGGGCGTGATGTTATGTATGTATATAATGATAGCTTAAATGAGATTTACGAGGATATAAAGACTTTTATAATAATTTAAAAATAAATTATGCTTCAAGCCAAAGGCTTTCTAACTTTAAGTAACTCTTTCCCGTAAATAGATGCGCACTTCCTACAGGAAACGCCAGTCACCCTTACAAAGCTTTTAATTATGAAAATTGCCCCCGGCAGGGGCCAGTCGATGCCGACGAGTTTATAATAAGGGTGCGACAAACGACCCCGTTCCGTGTAATATTTCACCCGCGGGACATTTGACGGCTCTCGTTAGCTCGGACGAGATAACTGGCCATTGGCAGGAACGACATGGCTTAGGGATGAGGTGCTTCATTGAAGAAAATATCGAATTTGATGCTGTTTATGGTGTATTGAAATGTTTGTGTTGGGCTTTGGCATAAAAAAAAATGTACTAACTATTGTATTTTTTTGTAACAAATAAACTTATTAGACTATAGCAAATCTATACTATTATTATAAATCTGGAGAGTTTAAAACAAACAAATTTGTTGGTTTGTTTGCTTGAAGGCGCTTATCTCAGGAACTACCTACTGTTCCGATTTGAAAAATTATTTCAGTGTTAGATACGCCATTTATAGAGGAAGGCTATATAACATTCACCATAAACGCAGGTGAAACCGCGGGCACAGCTAGTGTATTAATTAAAATAATAGCAATCATCAAAGGTAACCACTAAGTTTTGCATCCGGATTCAGTAAACTCTAGAATCTAATGAATTAAATGCGACGTTATGGTTTTACACCACTAACCCGGTAATAAAGTCGTAAGAAAACCTCTATAATAATTCCTCTACAGATTAGAGAAAAGTAATTGCAAACTATTTACCAGTTCAATAAATCTAGAATCATGGTCAAAGCAGACCTCGATCTAGGAAAACAAGAAATATCTACATAGAACAGAAGTTTATATCACCGTCTGAGATCGACCCAGTGACAAATATAGCATCCTCTGAGCAACCCATAACCGAGCAATCGATACTACTAGACGAGTTAATAATAAAGGTACCCCGCCGGCCGCAATATTTTACCCGAGGGACACTTGACGGACCTCGTCACCGTCAGACGGGAACACTCGTCCGGTCAGATGACGCGTCACCGACGACTTTTATAAATCGCATCGAGCGTTTATCAATTACGGGAAGACTAACAATGTTGAGTTAAATTGAAAATTAATACTTAACAACACGATTGCGCCCGTGTTAATTATTGTATATGATAATAAAAGTAGAGCTAAAGTTAGTTATGCATTGTAATGCATCTATTTTATTAGTTAGTTATGAAAGCCCGTGTCTCAAGCTAATTTCGGAAACTACCTGTCTACGTAAAACAAGTATGTACTTATAATTTAACTAAAATTAGTAAAAAATAATTAAGCTACCAGCATCTCACGTTCGATCAAAAGTCTTTATCATTGCTAGGATTGCCATTCGCCCGGGTTTTCCGGGATTTATCCTAGTTTATAGGGCATCCGGGGAGCGTCCGAGCGGGGCTTCATTTGTAACCCGGGTTTACAAATTTTAAGTCTTGGGCCGCCCGCGACTCGCGCAATGTGCCCGCACGCCGCGATCAATCGACGAACGGACTCGCTAAATTCACCATCATTTTCAACTGTTTTTTATTACACTGATTATGTTAACACCTGTTGACATAACGCGTCTTGAACTATAAGTAACTCTCACAAATTTTAGAGATGGCAACCCTAATCATTGCAATGCCAAAAATCATAACATTTATTGTTGCGCTTTTGTTTCCCGAAATCAAAAAACAATTAAACTTTGACATTCAAATGTCACCAAGTTGCACCCAAGGAAAGAAAGCGAACGCTTTTGTTTGCAATTACAGAGGCTGACTTGCGAAAGGCGAGTTTCACAGAGCTTCGCGAATCCGTAACTGTGTGACATAACGCTAAACAAATTACGCCGGAAAGCCGGAGCCCAGTGCAGACGACAACAGCGAATCATCCTCGGACAAGCTTACTACACGCAGTGGCGGATTTACCCTAAGGCCCAGTAGGCCCGGGCCTAGTGCGGCCAGATATTAGAGACGGCCAATCGTGATAAAAATTAGGTGATGACTCTTAGTTCTGAGAATAATGGCCTCGGGCCTAGGGCGGCCAAGACTGTAAATCCGCCACTGCATACACGGTCATACCTTATGTGTCTGTCTATTCTTCTTTTGACAACAAGCTATGGCAATACAAAGCTGCATAGTTACACACAAACATGTAACAAATATATTAAATACATACATATATGGTACTGTTAGAAACAGCGTACAACGCAGCGATCGCAAACGCAACGGAACGATTAAGAGACATGTTTAAAAATACGATAAGCAGTACAAACATGAAGTAATTAGTCAGTTGAGTATACCATAACACGACGTCATACTTTGGTATTGTGACACAAAACAGATTTCATTTTAGCTGATATTAAAAACTATGTCAAGCGTATTTGACACGTACCATATTATGTATAGAAGTTCTTATTCAATAATGTAATTATTCAAGAAACATAAACGCTAACCGAATGTACAAAACGTACATACTGTGTACAAGCACTTCACTGTACCCCTCTTCACTGTGTCGTATGTAATCAATATGTAATTTTACCGTCCGAGTGGCCGCGAGTCGCCTGCGTAGGCGCAGTCCGAACGAAAACGCTTCATCATCCGAGTGAAACTTGGATTTTCACCAACCACGTGGTGGATTACAATTTTAACAATTTGTAAACAATGATCCGACGTAGAATAAGCGTTAAATTATGACCAAGTATAAATTATATATTTATGACAAAATATTCGATATTCCGTACATAATGTTTCAAAGTTTGGAACATTATGTACGCAATATCGAAATTGGCGGTGGTAGCTCAATGGTAAGGACACGCATTTCATATGCGAGAGGTTTTAATTTAAACTAGCTGTGTACCTAGTTAATAGAATTGGTTATTCTTTGTCAAATATAAGCACGGATTTATAGGGTAAAAATATAGAAAAGTTCGTTTATGGAGTCGCACATTAAAATAAAGACAAACCGCAAAACAATGCATACCAATCACCTGATCTCAATAAAGATCTTGACAGCACAGAAAATGTTACACACCGTGATTAGACTCCAATCATATTTGGTCCAAAGGTACAATTTTCCTAATCCAATTAGCTTCTCATCCTATCATTTGCATTTCAAAATCATTTTCCCTTAATCCCTAACCGCCCTCGCCACATGCGCGGACGCAATCGCGCGGCGGACGTGACGTCATTACGCACCGTTTCCGCGTGCGCCGGCGCCGGACAGTTAACCGACCGCGCCGTGACGGAACACCAATTAGATTTTACGGACTTACTTACGTGATATTGCTTGTTCCTTGTCTGATGATATCTATAATTTGGAGCAACGAATTAATCCATTTCTGGTCTGGGATTAGAACCCACGGCCTCTGGTTGGATAATCTCTATCTAACCACTCCACCAACCCTGCCACAAGTGACCGAAGATGTCACAACCATCTAAACTTGACACCCCTCTTTGCCTTCCAGAAAGCACTCTTCCTCCTGTTCCTGGCGTCGGCCGCGCTGGCCCAGTTCGAGGAGTACGGCTTCGAGGGGCACGGCCTAGAGGGCTACCACAAGAAGCCCGTGTCGCATCACCACCAACAGAGCCTGGACGAGCACGACGACTACGACCTGGACTACCATGTGAGTAGACTATGTTTTGGTCTTCGTGGGTCCATATTAGGTTTCGCCAGCAAGCCAGCGCGTCTTTGATCAGAAGTTGATTCTGAGATTGACAACGCACTTGTATGATGTATTCTTCTGATATTGCTCCGGAAGCTCTAGCTGTACAGACTTTGTTGGAAAGTTTTAAAAGAGCATATCATCTTTTTTGGACTTTTTTTTTCAGCTAAAATGTTATAAGGTCTAAATGAATATGAATGCGAACTCCATCTAAAGGTTAAGTCAATGTCCAGCCTGGTTAACACGCTATTAAACAAGTCCAGTGCCACCGACTCGCCCGGAGTTCACGTAAATCTTATTCCGGTGGCGACGATTCGCGTGGCGAGTTCAGAGCTTTTCGCTAAATTGTAGACGGCATTTGAGAAGACATCATGAAAATCGTATCGTATCGTTTTAAAGAGATTAAACTAGAGATGTTAAGAACTCGAGTCTTTTGAGTCCTAAATTTTGAGCTTGACTGAGAAATTGCACGACTCGACTCGTTACAATAAGACTCCCAAGACTAGAGAACTAAAGTCTATATGAGCTCTTGAGCGCAACATGGAACTCGAGTCTTTTTAAGCGCTCGAGTTGTTTTTACGGGGCGAGTCGAGCTCGAGTTCTTTTCCGTATGGAGTGCCTTTTTAAATCAGGAAATAAAATGTAACTTTTGTGAGACATATTAATTTAATTATAATTAATTAATTAATAGGAAAAATTATTTTAACCATCATGAAAAATTATTTTAATATTCAAAGTATAATAAGAAAATACAATAAATATAATAAGCCGAGAAGAAAATACAGAAATCAAATAAAATCACAAGCAATCAAAATTGATCTGATGACGCACATATAAGTATGTAAAAAGGCCAGAATAATTTGCATCTATTAACATTATTAAACCTTAATACGCTCAAGACTTGAGACTCAAGCTTTTTAAGACTCGAGCTCTATTTAAGAATCGAGCTCTTTTTAAGACTCGAGTTCTATTGTAGCGCTCGAAAAACTGAAGCTCGGTTGGACTCAAGACTCGGAGATTAGTTAGTTCACTGAGTCCTGTAAAATTGAGCCGAGTCTAAGAATTAGGACTCAAAAGACTCGAGTTCTTAACATCTCTAGATTAAACCGAGTAATAATACATTTGAATATTGTTTAAATAATACTACACATAACTAACTAACTAAACATCACTTCCCTAGCGGGGTAGGCAGAGAGAACCGAACGCCATACAGTACGATCCTTACACACCTCACTCGGCTCTACTACACATATTTTATAAATTACAACCGGAACGTTGCCAGCCAGCCTAACGGCAAACGGTTATATAACAATTTGCCACACCACGTGTATATCAGAAGGTCAAATAAACAGCTCCCAAACTAAACAAAATCCAAGTCCCCACAGCAAGGAAATTGGGGAGCAACATTCCGGGTCGCGATTTCCTCTCGCCATCCCGGCCGAGGGAGCGAGTTAATATTCAGACCACCTGTATCGGGGTCAGCGGGCTCTGCCGAAATAGACGTTCCGTAATATGAATATAGTTCGCGCACGTGAGGTCGGCATTTATGAAGAACGGTTTGTGTTGTAATCACATTCACGTCTTGTTTGGCGAGCGAGCTTTAGTTGTAAAAAAAGACAGATTATTAATATATTACGTCATTATGTTCTTTTACGATGCAAATTACTTTTAATATGATTTGAGTAACGAAGTAAATAAATAAATAAATTCTTCAGACTGACACACCAATTCCCTAGTTCAAAACTAAGTAAGCTTATAAGCTTGTACTATGAATACTAGGCTAATGGATAGACATACTTAAATACGTTTATAAACATCCATAACTCGAGTACAAATATTCATGTTCATCATACGAAACATCTGCCCCTAGCGGGATTCGAACCCGCGACCCTTGGTTTCGTGGCCAGGGTCTCTGACCACTCGACCAACGGGCCAGTCTCAGTAAAACAAATACCTAATGATACAGATATAAAAAATATGAAATGCTTAGTTTGGCTAGATTCTCTGGAACCAGAGCAATGTACGATGTCTAATATAAACAGATACATAATGTAACGCAAGCAAGTGAGGTGGACAATGCTTTAAGGCGTTCAGTTCTCCCTCTAGAGAAGTGGCGTTAAGATTAGTTAGTTAGTTAAATAATATATGTGTCGCTTGATCTGCGCAGGCGCACCCCAAGTACGCGTTCGACTACTCCGTGAAGGACCCGCACACTGGTGATGACAAGGAGCACTGGGAGACCAGGGACGGAGACAAGGTTAAGGGTATGTACCACCATTTGCTAGATTGATAAATAAATTCTTCAGACTGACACACCATCACTCGAAATATTTACCTCTAGCGGGATTCGAACCCGCGACCCTTGGTTTCGTGGCCAGGGTCTGACCACTCGACCAACGGGCCTGTCAAATGAGACAGACCTCAATATGACGGCTGATAGTGACGTTTGATCGGTAATGAAACATCGTGAAGAAGTCTACAGAGCACGTTCAAATAGTGACAATATTGATATGTGTAACCATGATCCAATTGTCTGGTCCACCTTCTAAGAGTGGAACAAATAGCAGTGACTTCAAAATAATTATTACCAGACTGCTTCATCATGAAATCCTGACCTGATCCTGATTTTGTCATTGACATCTCACAGATTCTAACGCTCATATTAATTATTATTCAAATACGAAAACTCTATTTATATAGCATTCAAAAAAACACTTATTAATAGTCAATATAAACAGAAATATTATATTGCTTCTCTAAACATTAATTAACACACTACACATTTCTGAAGCACAGAATATAACCACCCATACGAATTTATCTTCGATCCTAAACATGAACATATATTCTCCCTCCAGGCACGTACACCCTGGTCGAGACAGACGGCACCAAGCGGGTGGTGGAGTACGAAGCGGACGACAAGAACGGCTTCAACGCGGTCGTGCACCGCATCGGGACCCCCAAGGAGCAGCACGAAGAACCCCGCAAACACTTCGAGCCGGAGTACCACCATGAGTTCAATCATTTTGAAGACGGGGGTTTCGTGCCGGTCGCGGGCGGATTTGAGCATTAACCCGGTGGAGTAAGGTTTGGATTTGTATGCATTATTTTAACTTTACGATTATAGTATGGGGGTTACCAAAAAGGGCATTAGTGGGTTTTTAGGGGGGATCGTAATGTCTGACTCAGTAGCTTTAAGAAGACCTTGGAGAAAGAAATCTGGAGACTCCAATCCAAAACTGATTAGGTATTATCAGGTTATATGTATAATTACATACTTCAAAGTTGCAAAGCTTTAATAAGCTTTGCAACTTTGAAGTATGTATGTAGTCAGCCTTTAATGGTGAACTGCAGTACAGTTATAGACCTATTGACTACACGTTTATAAATGAGTTATCTTGAGCGACTTTTATAGCTGGATGAAATACGAGAAGAAGCATAACAGGTCCTGATTTATTATTGCTTTTTTGTCTCATCTTTATTTATTCAATTCTACGATAGCTACTGAGGGGAATACCGATTAAGGTTTGCATACTAATACTCGTTGTAAATTTAACAGGAAATTGGCGATTCGGCTTATAAGCGTAAGTTAGCTTAATCGAACTATGTTAATCCGTCCCCTGTGGGAATAATTTCGTCAGTTTCGAAAACGTTGCTGTTTGGAACGAAATCATATGTCTCAGTAAAATTATAACGTTAAAATAATACGTATGAATCAAGACTATATTAAAAACAGGTTGCGTTATACAAAAGAAGCTCTCAATACTAGATCCATACGACATGTCACCTAACATTATGACGTTTACAAATAATTTATTGTTTTCCAACTAACTGATATTGAGTAGATGCATTTATATTGGTGCTTAAATTACGATATAACTGTGACAGACTGTATGGGTCGCGATTTTGTGTGGTTATAATAGTTTTTTAAGCTTTAATTGTTGTCACGATTTAAGTAATAAGAAGTAGGTATCTTCTAAAATTGAGAGATTAGAATGTTTCAAATTCAAAAGCCCTAAGTATATGTAAAAAACTGCTTTATTTGACATAAAAAAATTCCTGGCAGAGAATGATACAAAAAAATATATAAATGAGAGAAAACCTCTGCCTTATTGCTTCAGATGTATGAATACTCGTAAATAATTATATATCACCTAAACGCTTTAGAATTGTTGCTTTGAAAAAAAACACGCGTCGCAATCGATTTAGAAGCGAAAATATAAAACGCACCCTTAGAAAAAGTGGCCTAACTCAAAAGTGACCTAACACAAATAGATTAATTAGAGAAAAAAGAGCTATAATTTATTTAATACATAGTATAATATTATTAGCTATCTCCGAAGAAGATTTTTCGGGTATTGCTAGTGTGAAAAACTCAGTCCAATTAGTAGCTAGCTCCTTGTAGTAAGGGAGTCAAAAAAGTTCATTTGGGTTAGACAAAATGTGATAAGTTTGCTTAGATTATCGCCTACACAATCACGATAGATCACTTACATTTTGAGGGTACATGTTTATATTCTTGCTTCTTAACATAAAGTGTTATTTGGTCATTTTGCAATTTCATTTTAAGATAAAATAGCAAATACAATTGAATAGCTAGCTAATTAAATAGCTAATATAATTATTGTATGCTTGGAGCAGATTTTTCAACGGTCCGATAAAAACTGACGGTCCAAAAAATTACAAATGTGTGTTTATGCGACGTAATTGTCATTTTCAGTAATATAGAAATTGTCAAAATTGTCGATCACGAGATTAGAGAGTAAAAAACTTATTTGGAAACATCATTCCATATTTTTCTTACGAAACATGGAATCATATTTTAAAGTCATCTGTGTTATAATTTTTCTGACTGTAATTTTTTTCAGACCGTTGTTTAGTCGGCCTTTAGTGTTATATTTGTTGAGTGAATATTTTGTTTATATAATAACTCGTAACGTTCTTAAGACTGCACTGTTACTGTTTCTCGTTTTATTTAGTTTTAAGCGTTGTACAAAACCCTTACGATTTGAATAAATCATAAAATTAGCACGTGTTTCCTTTATGTAGACTATTGTTTATAAAATATTTTAGAAGATATACGTACTAGGTATCACGAACAACAATTTGACTATTACACAAATGCAATGACATTAATTTATGATACTTAAATGAATAATATCTTTTGTCAATTTCAATATGAGAAATGTCAAAAGCGACAGTTATGAGATGAACGACTGATGACATGATCGTTGTGTCAACAGCTGATTGAGTGTGATATTGTATATAAAGATTTTTTGTTTGGTGGCCAATACATTTTCAAACTATACTTTTAAATGCATTAAGCCTCTTGTATAAAATCTATCTATACATATTATTTTTTATTTTTTTCATTATATAGTAATAAATCTGTAGAAAGTTCGTGTCAGTACATTAAATAAATGCATCAAGAGAAAAGTGTTGACGCTCAGTAAAACACAAAACAGTAGATTTTATAATTTTTGTATGTATGTATGTATGTCTGTATTCGCTAATCTCAAAAACTACGCAACGGATTTTATTGCGGTTTTCACAAATAGTGAAAACTTATATTGGGGCATATTATAGGCCTTATTTTATTGAAATCTAATGGCAGCAAAGAAAGTTATCGTCATCTAAAGATCAATTTAAAGTGTTAAACTCCTGTTGAAAACATTTGATCTTTTTAACAGTCGTAGCGTTAGAAATATATACATATGTACTTATACTAAAAACAAAACAGTATTAAACACGTATCTGCATTTAACAACTACCTATAATCAACCTAAAATCACTTGCAATTTGTCTCATTAAAATCTGATCAGTCTATGAAATAAGTTATCGATATCATTCAATTGTAATCCTGAATTTGCCTCTCCAGGCAAGTTGCATAGAAAAATAATAGTGGCATAAATGCATATATAAATGTCACTGACATAATTGGAGTACACATTTAATATAATAATAATTATACAACATAAAACGGGACAAGAAAATAATATGATATAAAAAAATTGGTTAGAAATACTTAGCTACAAAGTTATCAAGTCCATAATTAGGATCGTTGAATGAACAAGAAATGGCGCCGCAAGTCCCTTAAAACGCGCTATCTTTTTGATTTCTGGGAGGTATATATACCATCTGTCCGTCCGTATTGTCTGTCTGTGTTACGCAATCACGCCTAAACTACTGAACCGATTTAAATGAAATTTGGTATAGAAATAGTCTAGAGCCTGAGAAAGGACATAGGCTACTTTTTTGTACGATAAAAGGGCTGTAAGGGGGTTGAAATCATCATAAGGGGGTTCATCACCCAAAAGAAAATTTGTATAAAAAAATTACGCCTTTTTAAAATCTAGAAGCTTGTAACTTATTTTTTAGGCTTTTGATTAAATATAAATAAATCCTACATAAAAAAAAAGTATAGTTTTGTAAACACTTGTAAAAAGTTTATAGGGGATTTTTGTAAGAGACGTCGGGAAAAAAAAAAGAGGTAAATAAAAATTCTGCCGAAAGTTACTTTTCCACGCGGACGAAGTCGCAGGCACAGCTAGTTCTACAATATATTAGAACTAGTCATCCATCCAATAGTGTCAGTGGTCGCAACTCACCTCTGCGCCAGCGCCAGCTTGAGGCGGTCGTTCTCGTAGCGCAGCTGGTGGTCCGGGCAGTCGGGCGGCGTCGGGTCGCCCGGCGGCGCCGCCACCGACGCCAGCGGCCCGCGCGGCGCGCGACCCACCGTCGCGTACCCGCCCTGAGGGGGGGGGCGTTATATACAGGTACAGACTGGCCGACTGACAGACTGACTGACAGACTGACAGACTGACAGACTGACTGACAGACTGACAGACTGACAGACTGACAGACTGACAGACTGACAGACTGACAGACTGACTGACAGACTGACAGACTGACAGACTGACAGACTGACAGACTGACAGACTGACAGACTGACAGACTGACAGACTGACAGACTGACAGACTGACAGACTGACAGACTGACAGACTGACAGACTGACAGACTGACAGACTGACAGACTGACAGACTGACAGACTGACAGACTGACAGACTGACAGACTGACAGACTGACAGACTGACAAATAGACTGACAGCTGACAGACTGACAAACAGACTGACTGACAGACTGACAAACAGACTGACAGACTGACAAACTGACAAACTGACTGACAGCTGACAGACAGACTGACAAACTGACAAACTGACAAACTGACAAACTGACAAAACTGACAAACTGACCTACTGACAAACTGACAAACTGACAAACTGACAAACTGACAAACTGACAAACTGACAGACTGACGGAAGAGGGAGGAACATACCAAGCTACTTTGACAGACTTAAAAAAATATTATCCATGCTAATTTTATAAATGCGAAAGTGCGTCTGTCGGTCTACATGTCTGTTACTTCTTCATGCTTAAACCGCTGAACTCACTTAAATTAAATTGGGTATGGAGATAAGTTGAGTTGTGGGAAATAATATTCCCATAAAAAATAAGCAACCCAACTCGGACGAACTCGCCGGCCAAAGTTAGTAATAATTAAAAAAAATGTGCACTCACCTGCAATGACGAGACAGTGACGGACGACACGGAGTGCGCTCTTTGGTGAACCATCATCTCGTCGTTTTCTGTTTTGGGCTGCAACAAGACATATCAAAAGGTTATATATAATATATACAGGTTACTTCTATATATAAATGGATGAGATATTTCTATGTCAATTCATTAATACACAAAATCTCTCTTAGCAGTGCGTTTCATGAACATGCTATTCGGTTCTAGGGCTGCGCGTACGCTGCGAGACGTATTTGACATTGATAGTAAATAACTTGTTGTAGTACACATTAAAGCGGGTGGCAGCTCAGTGGGTACGCCCTTGAAGAAAGCCCTACATAACCAGCCTGCTCCCCCGGGTGGGATGCGTAATCGTAACGAGTTTTCTCGGGACAGCAAAAAAACCTGACCAAGAGTTTAGTTAAGTAAGTATAGTTTAGCTCGCATAGCTCACGCAGTTTTCTATACTTGTGTGCAGACTGCAAAGACGCAACTTGCTTAAGTCTTTTGTTTAATCCAATCAGTTCGCTGTTAATCCTTATAAGAAACCTCTAGAATAAATAGTACAAACATGCTGGTCGACTCATCTGTTGGGTTGGCTGTCTGGTCACCCGATTATTTAACTACTTAAGCAACCATTCGACCATCGGATTAGCCGTCACGAAAAATCACATAACTAAAAGACTATCCGACAATCTAACTGGTCGTATAATGAACCATGCAACCACCAAACTGGTCAACTAGTCATCCTTCTAGTTGTCTGACTAACTATCCAATCATAAACCGATCAATCGATCGTCCGACCATCGGATTGGCCATGCGATCACCATCCGACCGGTCAAGCAGTCGTCTGAACATTAGACCGGTTATCCGGCCGCCACCCCCGGAAGCTAGCGGTGTACTGACCAGCGGCACGATGGCGGGCGCGGCGGGCGGGTCGTCGGGCTGCGCGCGCGCCGCCAGCAGCGGGCTGGCGGTGGCGCTGGCGACGGGCGTGGCGGCGCCGCTGTTGCCGTTCGGCGCGCCCTTCGCGCCGCCACCGCCCCCGCCGCCCCCGCCCCCGCCGCCGCACTGCTGCTGTATCGCCTCCTTCACCTCTTGGAACTTCTCGATGAACTGGAAAACGATAAAGTCAATAACAAAATGTCAAAAAGATATATTGAGGAGGTGATTTTTTTACAGATAGGAGGCCTTTGTATGCATAATGTAAGCTGCATTCGAATACTACAAGGCTTCTTCGCCATCGACAGAGTTTCTCTAATATACCATATGGCTAAACTAACACGACATGAAATATTAGATTAGGACTTCAAATCAGAATTAGATACTGTATAAACGACGACACCAATGATCGAAATAGTATGCGAATTTAGTAAAGTATTACAACAAAGTGAAAAAGCACGTTCTGCTGTGTGTCTGCGGAAAATACGTTTTCAGGTCCGACCGATACATTCTGATACAAAACAGATGAGCCTTACAAAACAGATGAGCCTTTACACTTCTCAAACCCGATAAGCTTTATTGATGGTGATTGATGGAATGAATGAATGTTAGTCACCTTTCCGAGCTCCGCCTCGGAAGCGAACCCCAGCCCGTAGACGGTGTTGGCGCGCACGTCGCTCCACTGGCCGAACTTCTGCGAGGTCTTCGTGAACGTCATGTTGGCGGTGATGGTGCTGTTAATCACCGCCTGCGCACATTACACGTGTTAACATCATTTAAAGATAAAACAAATAAGGAATACAACATGTTACACTTAAATGTATAAAGGAATATATTAATAGCACTTAAAGGTATAATAATAATATAAGAGAGAGAATTGCGATACGATTTGGGTTCAGAACACTTTCTTTAAACACTTTAACTGTCCTGCAATCATTTTTCAGACATCCGATAGATAGTTATATTGTTACTGCATAGCGGCTCAGAAGGTATACTACAAATTTAATGAAGTAAATTTCGGCCAGCATAATCTACCTTATACAAACGTTCTGTTAACAATTGATATTGATTTTGAAGCTAAATTTGGTTCCTTTTGGACATAGCTATACGATGAACGATCTAAAATGTCAACTATTTTGTTACTCTTAGCTGTCTATTGTAACAATCATCCGACCATCGGACCACTCATCCGACCAAACTTCCGACCATCCCCTTACCTACCTTAGTCCCCTCAACGCTGATGATGCGGTAGAGGTTCCGCGACGAGTCGTAGAAGAAGGAGACGGACACGGCGGCCGAGCTGGCCGACATCCACGAGCGCTTCGTCTTCGGGTCTATGTGGAACACGTGCGCCTTGCACGTGAAGATCGGCTGCTCACTGCAACATTCATACGATGGAGACATTGAGGACTGGTACTGGAGGAACTAACTGTTTCGGTACCATACATACATATCATCATGTCCATAATCCCCGACAGGTTACGCAGAGTCAAAGGGGCAGTTAGCCCCATTAACCACATTCAGCAATAAACAAAACTGAGCTGCAAGTGGCTAGCTTGTCGCCTACACAATCACATACCCAAAACCCGTTATACCATTAGTCGTCCTTTACTACATATTCTTTTTAAGTCCCAGACCAACATTGAACAGTGAGCTGGTTTAGACGGAAAATTGTATTTATATATTAAGACAATGGTAAAGGAGTCTACTTGCGGAATGGCCCGTAGACTATATATGCGTACTAATCAGCCAAAAATAAAACTAGGCTGGTTTAGATGGAAAATTGTAAAAAAGTAGTGACAAATGACCAGCTCGTCGCCTATCACACACCCAAAACCCGTATAACATTAGTCGCCTTTTAAGACATGCTAGGCAAGGAACACAGTTGGCACATTTTTTTTAGTACCAGACCAACATGGGTTCTGGTACCAGAAACGGATTAATAAAATAGACCAATAGCACTTGAGCAGCTCTTAAGTCCATTACCGATTGTCGTGATATTGCAGCAAAATAGAGCGGTTTACCGATACGCGAAAGGAAAAAGTATTACAGCCTTTCGCGTATTGCTAAACCGCTGTTTTTTTTTATGCAATGGGAACGTAAGTTCCTCGTCATGTGCGTACATAACTAGGAGTAAGGATTGCAATCCGGCGTCATTTTCAATCCGATCCGGATTTCATAAACCGGTTCACCGGACCCGAACACCGGATCCGGTCAACGTATATTGATTGCGGATCCGCCAGATTATCGGATCCGGTTTTCCGGATTGCAATTCCTAACTAGGAGGATGATGACGATAGTCAAAATTGGACAGAATTTCATTGCAGAATTACCAGATAGATATTGATGCGAGGTTCTTCATTGTTTTCTTAGCGTTGTCCCGTGCTTAGACGAGGTATTCACACCATGATTCTGAGTTTAGCGAGTCTGGTGATTACATTTAAGCGACTGCCGATCTGACCTCCGTAAGCCTAAGGTCATGTTAAATTTAGATAATGGTTACACTAGATCTTCGAGTGGGCAGATGCCCCTGCATGCTTCTTCAAACTTAACCTGTCTATTTGGCGATTGCCGGCGTCACCGTGCACCTAGGTATGTACATATGTAAGTAACAACATATTTAAGAGGGGTCGGGTACTTGAGCGCTGTATACCGCTTCTATCTGGTACGCAGTTTAGCGGTCTGGTACACGAAGTTATTTGAAATCTAATCGTGTACCAACACGTTGCACACAACAAAAACAACGTACGTTGTTATTTTGTCTCGACTAGCTCGATGGCGCATTCGGTAGTGACCCTGCCCCATGCGCCAAGAGGCGTGGGTTCGATCCCCACCCAGGACAAACATTTGTTCCGTCTCTGGGTGTTAATATCCAATATTTAAGTATATATTGTAATACCACTGTTGATTCTGATATCCGTAACACAAGTGCTTAAGCTACTTATCTCGGAGTCAGATCCATGTACGTGATGTAGTCGGATATTTGTGCGATTCTTTAAATTCTTTACTATCTTAATCAAAAGCATTTCCTCATATCCTTTACAAGCTAAAAGAAAAATACTATTTAATCCAATGATCGCTTGTGACTAACTGATTATCCTCAGTCACGTATTTAGTAGATTATACAAAATACTACCTACAAATACTATGACTTACCTACAAGATATAACTACATATCTTCTATACCTACAGCATTTACAATTCAAATATTGCAATTTACAGTAACATTACAGTTGTACATCACCAACCAACAGGATTACGTTACAGCGATGTATTATTTCATGACACGCAAACACACACACATTATCCTCGTGTGATTATGACCTTCTTCCACAACCGATGTCACTTAAATTTCCTTTTGTCTGCTAATGCTCGCTAGACTTGAGTTTACTTCAGTGACCTCTAAATAATATGTAAGGCCGGACTATAGATACGCTGAACCTTGAATACCGATCACCTAGTTCAGACTGAGTTCTTTCTATAAATAACAGATAGACTATTGACGGCACTTTCTGGTCCCTTTGGTTTTAGAGAATATAAACATAAGACGCGTCGTCTTACTGATTGAGTGTCTTTGGGAACCTAATATCCTCTGAGATATTAGGACCATCTCTTAGAAAGAAAAACAACAAACAAAGATGGTTAAGTATTTGTCGCAAAGAGCGATGTTAGCTGAATGGTAAAGACACGCGCTTCATATCCAATCGGTGGTGGGTAAAGGGTCCGGACGCGTACAGATAGCGCGCGAGTTGAATGCAGAGCTCAGGTATGTCTCGTCTCAGGCCTCGACTGCATTCATCTCGCGCGCTATGTGTAGGTACCTATGGATGTTTCAAATCAAGTATGCATTCTGCTCAAAAAAAAAAAACATTATGAAAACCGTGCACATCCAAATAACGATGGATATGTAACCATAGCCCTATTTATTTGGTTCCACTATTTAAGGATTACGAAGATCAGATAGGCAATCGCTTCAACCACTAAACTCCTTATATCCTAGATATTGGTCTTAAAGGACTCCGATTAGGATGAAGATGATAAATAACATGTTTGAGAAACAGTTGAAGTTGAGAGAAACCTTATTATTTTGAGTGATTACATACCTACATACCGTCACGCTTGCAATTCCCAAAGGGGTAGGCAGGGTCCAAAAAGCATTAACTCTAAAGCACATTCAGCCAAATATAGATTTTAATGTAGTGGATTAGATGGAAATTTGTGAAAGAATAGAGACAAGTTGCTAGCTTGACGCCTACATTAACTCGATCCGAATACGCAATACACCATTAGTCGCCTTTTAATA
Source organism: Glyphodes perspectalis (assembly GCA_951394215.1). Classification (NCBI taxonomy): domain Eukaryota; kingdom Metazoa; phylum Arthropoda; class Insecta; order Lepidoptera; family Crambidae; genus Glyphodes; species Glyphodes perspectalis. Next base: position 11,473,773 of record OX596223.1, on the reverse strand, counting down.
CACGCTAGGCAAGTAATATAGTACATCATCTTTGGTTATCAGATCAACATGTGATAAAACAGCTAAAGATTACGCCTAATAGACATCGAAACCCCTTGTGACGGCCAATTGCAATTGACTAGCTATATGCTTATAAGTAGGTATATGATTATTTTAAATAATTCCTAGTATCTTGAAAAATTGGGATCCTCAGAGCGCTTGTGCTATATAAAATATGTCAGTATCAAATCCCTCAATAATTAAGGTCAAAAAGTAACTACCTAATACCTATTTAAAGATCTGATAGATAAGTAGGTGATATCTGCCTACCCCCATGGGAAAAAGGCGTGACATTATGTATCTATGTATGTAAGATCTGATAGAATTACAAAAATCCATCAATCAAGTATTTGTGGATTTTTAAATAGGTTATTAGCATAGTGAAAAAAATTAATCTTTCTATCCAAACAAGATAAAAATAATTTAGATTGTAGATTGAACTTAAACCCATTATTAGTCTACTTAAGTATGCCTATCTTAAGAAATCAAGGATTTAATGAAATAGAAATAAAAATATTTTGATGTTCTTAAATAAATAGGCACCAAACAATTACTGTCTAAAAACAATAGTTCTATGTAGGAAATACATTTAACACTCAACCAAATAAAATCAAACGTTAATACATACTATCCATAAATTACAACAGCATTCCCATCACAATATAAACTCTTTCTGCCACTTCATAACTTAATAGCTAAGAGGAAAAGAGTTCAAATAACTGGCAGATTATTAATATATTATTCATTGTCTTTATTTTTTTTAAATCTTATAATATCTTAGAACAAAGCTGCAGATGTTTACATGTGTCACCAATGCGAGAATAAATTGATAAGCTTTATCTAGACAGGTCACATTATTGATGAAGATCTCAGATAAGTCCATCGCATTGACAAATGTTAGCCGCTGCTCAGATAGATAAAGAATGTGTAGATGTTATCTTTTATTGAGTTAAGGTATAAGCTTGAGATTATGAGATCCTTTGATTACATGGTTCAGGTCTAAACAGATAATGTTAGGTTTTTTATTAACATACTTACAGTAGTTAAGTCACGGAAGCACTTTCTACTTGTCAATGAACTGATCTTCCACAAAACTTACAAAGTACCTAATACTTACTGCAGATTGGCACAGAATGGAAAAAAATATATATAAATAATTAATCTTGTAATTAACTACTCAAGCAATTTACTCTTGTAGTAAAATACTCAAATCTCTATTGTGTTACCAGCAAACACTAATCACTGAATGTATCAATGAGAAAACTTATTTGAACATTATGTTTAATGATACAAAAATAATACAATCTGAAGAGAAATTGATTGAAAAATAAAACCAGAATACAATTCAAGAGAATAAATAGTAAATTATGTGTCAGAATGCAAATATACTCATTAACAAACATAGCATTTCATAAGATTGATGAGGAAACAAGAAAGCTGCAAACTATAAGTCAGTAAATAAATTGTCTTAACAACAGCATTCAATGTAGACAGGGAGTCCAACATAAATAATGATAATGTATCTTATTTACTGTAATGTTACTGTGAATAGAATAACATTTACTGGGTGTACCTTATATTTAAGTGGCATTATGACAGCACTTGTACCATCATATTGTTAAGAATTTTGTTTATTCAAATTCCAATTTATAGAGGATATAATATAGGAACTCTTGAATAACATAGAAATCATTAGTCCAATAGTATAACAAAACTTGTGAATGGCCTCTCTACACCTGACTAGATGAGTTCCCTAACTTAGTGTGGAAATAATTTAAATAAAACTGGGGTATGCTAATAGCTGTTACTTGAATCAAGCTTTAATCGTGTGTTTAGTCACATTACTCTCAATATTGACTGATCTATTCAATTATAAACTCGCACGAAGCGGCGGGCGTGAACGGATAAATGCGAAGAAAAAATAAACCACCCAGATCAGACACAATTAATGACTAGGTGTAGAAAACACAAATGCGCGAAATTCCAATGTAAATGATTCATGTAACGAGCGAAATTGTGGCAATTTGCGCGTCCGACTAGCCCTCGCAGTCGCAGGGACGGGCAGGCGTCTGGAGCTCCGAGGAGCTTACATTATAAATAACTGCCTGCGACCCGACGACCTTACCGTAAAGGTAAAGGCACTCAATCGTATGCAATCGATGTGTAAATGCCCGAATAGGCGCAAATGCAATACCAATAGCGAGCACAGGACGAGCGAACGGAAATTAATAATTAAGGATCAGGATTGGCGGCGGCCTGCGCTTAAAATAATTTCGAGAGGTAAATACTGCGGTTCTTAGAAAGAAAACCAGAAATATCCCTTCGCATTGGTAAAATGCATCCCCTCCCTAAAAATAACAAGGTGTCCGTGAAACGCGATTTTAATATACTTCGCGTGGAAGTTCATGAAAAAAATTCCTTCAAAGTTATGCGCTCGAATATTGGGAACACTACTCACCCCATGTTTTCTTTTCCTGCTGTCATTTAAACACAATAATTTATAAAATATTCTACTTCATAATTTCCAATTTTTCACTCGCGAGAACTGTCACTTACGGCGGGTGCACCATAAACTAAAGATGTTTATGGAATTGCCAGCTTGTGCAATCTTTATGTGATCTTTTGGAAATTCGATGAATCCTTGTTTATGAAAAAATATTTAAACAATAAGCTTTCAATAGTAATCTGTTACTAATAAATAATTCTCATTAAATGCAAACAGTGCAAAAGTTATTGAAATACATTTATTGAATAATTATACACAAATACCAAACGCATACTTAGTGCTGCCATCTATTGATAAAATATATAAATACATCTACTAGTGAAAAGCACTTAATTTTGCTACTCCCCACTAGATGACGGTGTGTTAGAATATTTTACATTTAATTGCTTACTAGGAATCAAAATAATAATAAATGATTATGTAAGGCACTTATTCAATTTTTTTTTAACAACATTCTTAAACACTCACTAGCATGCACTTAATTAACACCATCAGCTACGTAATAGCCTCTAAAGATACACAATTTATTTTTAGCAATTAAACTAGAAAATAAAACATAATATAGCAACTTATGTACAATTACAGTCTTGGAATCTTTATAAATAATAAGATGTATCATATTTGTTGCCTTCTTTCACAATCATCTAATTTGGTATTACGATTGATGTACGATTTAATAAATAAGTACCTACCTATCTATCTGCAATTTTTTTAATCAATATTGTAAGTTGTAAGTAAAAATAAGATTGGTCAGTGTTAGTAGGTACACCAACCTCTTTAGACTCGAGCTACTCGAGTCTATAAAATGTCTTTTTCGCCCTATCGATCCCCTATTTATTTTATCAACAGACGCCAAAGAGTGGTTAAGTGGAAGGATATGATAACAGGATTTTATAGACGAAGAGAGAACAGAATTTGTATCTAACCATTATTTTAATCTGACTCTCCCTGTACTCTGAGTATCTAATACATACACTTCATTTAAAAAAATACATACACTTTACTATTTAAAAAAGGTATGCAACAGCATACCTCCAAGTAAACCTAGGAAGGTTCGCAAAGAATATTAATAGATCACCACATTATCTGTTATTACCTGATCAAATTCAATGACGTCAGCTGTCTTTAAAGAAAGAAAGAAACATTTATTGGACGCACAATGATTAATACATACCTACTCAGGAAAACAATAATTTGACAATAGACAAAATAGTAAAAAAAAAAAGCAACAGATTGGCGCCAATTGGGTCCCTGCCTCAGCAATGCTACTGCGGCGTCGGATTAACGCCTCAGGAGCGCTAGTAGCGTTGAAGTAAGCCAAAGACATTTAACTGAGACAATGCGCTACCCAGCGGTCACTAACAGCTGGTCAGCTTCATCATCTGAACTGTCTGAACCATCTTGAGCACCAGAGCCGGCTTTAGCATTACCGGCGTTTTTAGTGGGCATTTTATGACGCAGATTATGTTTAACATGTTAATAATACTGATCGGCATCAGCAAGCGTTGTGGACTAACCCTGGCTGACATTTACAGCACTTGACCAACCAAGGGAGTCGCGTGATTTTTAAGGCCACTGCCTTTAGGTCTAGCGTTCCATTGCATCTGACGCCCAGTCGCCCTCTTCTAAAGCCGGCATTGACCAAAAAGCTAGTATTATAGATTTGTAGGTAGGTATATGGTCACAATCATTTATTTATTTATTTATTTACTATAAACTTACAACTATCTTTACAGATAACTTAACCTAATGCGATAGCGTGGCGAGCCTAATTACACTTTACAAACCTGGTAACTAAGAATACTTAGCGTCACCCTTGCGAATTCACTCATAGTGCACGAAAATATGTCCACCGTTTCATGGACTGAATTTAAATCATGTATTCCATCCATCCCCACCATGACATACATAGCATCAATCATCACTTTCGTAATTCCCGAGGGAGTAGGCAGAGTCAAAAGCTAGGCCCATTAACCACATTCAACAAAAAAAAAACTGGGCTGGATTAGATGGAAAACTGTAAAAAGTAGTGACAAGTGGCTCGTCGCCTACGCAACCACACACCCAAAGCCCGATATACCATTAGTCGCCTCTTACGACATGCTAGGCAAGGAACACAGTTGGCACATTCGTTTAACGTCCCAGACCAACATGGGCCAGTCATGAATAGTGTCTTATTCCATTGACCACCACATCGCACCGGCTATCACCTGTTCAATCCTCAATGACGTACATAAGTGGTCAGCTGTCTCAAAACACATTCGCTGAGACACAATGCTACCCAGCGGTCACTGACAGCTGCAGTTTTATCATCTGAACTAGTTCACTGAGTATCAGCGAGTGAAAGTGATCTTATGTAAAAATATATCGGCCCAGCATGCCGCCGTAAGGGGAAGCTGTTCTCGAGATGACATCTGTCTATTGTTTAATTTGTTTTGAAAGAAAGAAAGAAAGATACATTTATTACATTTGGACATCACAACACAACCAGGATAGTACATCAATACAAATACATACAACAACAAAAAAAGAAGTAATACAACTTATTACGACAAGTTAAACAAAGATAAAAGAGAAAACAATATAAAAGAATTTACGATAACCAGACACGGGTTTGCGATGAATATTATATATTTGTGAATATATTCATTCTTAATGTTAATGACATATTCTGAATATTATTATTTAGTAAGTAAGTAATAGAAGAAATTAAAAGTAGGTTAGGTAAGTACCTATCAAGAAAGTTCTTGCACCAATCTTCTCCGCCTAACTTAAAATGTTTACTTTCTATTAAGCTTACAGTAAAGTAAACCCTCCTGTATTCGCCTTAACTACCATCGATTCACCAGCGGCCGAATTGAAGACAAAAAATTCGAGCGCGGTTCCGCGTAGGCCGCGCGCTGTGACGTAACGCGGCACTACCGACACATCTAGACTGTGACGGATGAGAGCTTCCCCCAGCTCTCGGCGATTTTAACCTAAATTGGTTATGGAATGCATTAATGCGTCATCTAGACTGCTTTTTTGGCGGTGGAATGAGTCAAGCGCTACCTAGTGCTGAATTAGGCTTTCAGGTTTGGCAGCTTGCGTTGTCTTGTATTATTAGGGTTCTATATAGGGATCCCAGCTACATGTGCTGGATCCAGCAAAAACTACCCCTGGATTGCATCCCTAGTTCTATACATAAAAAGCCATCCATTGACCACAACTTATACTGCCTGCTAGTATCGAATTTGTGTAAGATGTCTTTGGTGTTTCGATTGCATTAAAGAATCCTGAATCTAAGGAAAGTTTCCCTTCAAGTAAGCAAGACGTAGTAGTAGCTATGAACCTGATGGTGATCATACTACAAGTCTGGGTGCAGACCTAAGAGATACTAAAATAATTATTGAAATGTTGTGAAGCCCAGCCGATATCAAGGGTCCTGACAATCACGAGCCCTGTTAACAACCCCTCGATATCTAGGCTTTGCTATCACTCGACAATTGCCTATTGATTTTACTTTGAAGCTAAATTATAGAGTATCAGCATAAGTCAAAAGTGTTACTCCATCGTAGCTTAGTTCAGAGTCACGGTCTTGTCAAATTACCCTTGACCTTCCAAATGAGCATGACGACCAAAAATCAACGCTTTTCAAATAATGGAACATTTCATTGTAAGACATAGTTAACTGGGTCATCAGTTGGGTGAGGTTTGTTTATTATTTTGAGTATTCGTTTAGGTGAAAAAGATCGCAAAATTCCTTAAACAATACCTACGACGGCTTGTATAAGTACTATTTAATTCCCAAGTTCCAAACTAAGTATGTACACTTGGTCTATAGATATTATCGGGTAACAGATAGACATACTAAAATACGTTTGTAAATATCCATGACTCGAGCAAAAATTTCCATATTTTGTACACGAAACATTCGCCCTTAATGGGTACAAAACCCTGTCTTTTTGATTTCGCAATCAGGATCTTTAACCATTGGATCAGCCAGGTAGTTACTGTGGTATTGACGTATGCTGACTTGCCATTTTTAACGTCACGTAATAAAAAAACATTTAAATAAATATATCAGACTACATCAAATACATTGATGACTGACTCCGAGGTAAGTTGCTTAAGCACTTGTGTTACGGATATCAGAAACAACAGTGGTATTACAAATATATACTTAAATATTGAATATTAACACCCAGACACAGAACAAACACAAGTATTCATCATACGAATATTTGTGCTGGGTGGGGATCGAAACCACGACTCCTGACGCATGGGGCAGGGTCACTACCGAATGCGCCATCGAGCTTGTCAAAAATTTTTCTTCTTTGCTGCTTACCTATTCCAAGTTCAAGCTTACATTTTCACAATTAGTTAACATACCAACCACACCACGCTACAGTTCAATAGTCTAGGGATTACTTAATTAGTCACCCCCTCCCCCATATGTGGGGCAGCCCTGCGGTCTCTAATCTACTTAGCAATGCGGTCCTACTGTACCAGGAAAGTATAACTTATGTATGTACAGAGTCATAATAATATGTCAAGTAAATGCAAGTCATCGTTTTAGTCAAATAAGCTAGATAAACAAATAATTAGCTGAGCATCAGCTTCCTAGCTTTATGTGTCGTCCTTAGTTGAAGTTCACTTCGACAATTGTCTAGAATTTAGTGAGTCAATCAATTCCATTGAAGCGACTACTCATCTGTTTATTCCTGACAGCAGCGCCCAGCGGTTTCACCCGCGTAGCTCCCTTTTACCGTGGGAATACGGGAAAAAAACACGGCCTATATTACTTGCTGATAACTTATCTTTCTATTGGTGAAAGAAATTTTCAAATCGGTCCAGTAGTTTCGGAGCCTATTCAATACAAACAAACAAATAAACAAATCTTTTCTCTTTATAATATTAGTAAGTAAGTATGACAATTCATCTGTTAATTCCTAACAACTCATCCATTGAGCTGCTACCACTACTATCTAAATAGATGATAAATAAATAAATGTCTGTCTGTCACTGTCTCACGTTGGTCTGGGGCTTGAAACGAATGTACCAGCGCCTTTAACCAAATTCACCAAAAAAATAATTAAAAATTGACTACTGATTTTTTTGGCTAGATACCTACAGTTAAAAGAAGTTGGTTGCTTCTTTAACTTTCTCCTCCTCCGTGGATGGGGCGCGTTGATTTATATGTATTTATGTAATAATGTAATGTAAGTCCTATTCGTGTGATAATGTCAAGACCTAACAAGCAACCGCGAATATCAACAGGAAACGCTCGCACTTCCCTCATTTCGCGCGGCCTCGCGGCGGCCGTGACCGCGCGCTCGCACTGATAAATGGAATATTAATAACAACAAACTGATAATGAGGATCCTTTTATTGTTATTACATTTTCACTCATGCGCAATACGATGTAAGGACGTAAGATGGTGCCTTTTGATGAGGCGGAGTGAAAGTTCCTTCAAAATCGGTTATGCCAGTTAATAAATTGCCTGGAACAAAAAATTATTAAGAACTTTTTTTTTTTTTGTTTTTTTTTTTTTTTTTTAAATATCCGACTACATCACATACATTGATCTGACTCCGAGGTAAGTAGCTTAAGCACTTGTGTTACAGATATCAGAATCAACAGTGGTATTACAAATATATACTTAAATATTGGATATTAACACCCAGACACAGAACAAACACAAGTATTCATCATACGAATATTTGTCCTGGGTGGGGATCGAACCCATAACTCTTGGCGCATGGGGCAGGGTCACTACCGAATGCGCCATCGAGCCAGTCAAACTTTAAACACATTGTGATAAAAAGTATCGATTTTTATTTTATATGAATTCGTTAAGTATAAATAAATGATTTGATATTACAGAAACCTAATATTTTTGTAAAATTTATAACCTAGTTTGGTGATGTCAACACAGTCATAATAACAAAGTCAAAGTCAAAATTATAGTCTTTATTTTTATAGGTCACAACACATACAAATTGCCAAATTAGGATGACCTATTTTTCCATTACAGTTTCAGGCATAGACTTCCAAGAAATGGTACCTAAATTTAGGTACTTTGTAAATGAAATAGCGGAAGGTTATTCGCCGAGTTATATTTTAAAATGAAAGTCGCACTCATTACGCATGAAAAATGGCCGCAATTACAATTAGCTGGCGGACACGCATTTCGCTAGTTTCATATTTTATTTATTTACCTCTAAATAATTCCGTGCGTTGACTGTCTAGCGCAGTCTATGCCAGTCTTTTTTTAGGCTGTAAGAAATATAAATAAAATCGAGATCTCTCTTAGACAGTAACTAGGTGCTGGAGAGTATTGACTCTCAATACCTAACATATATAAAATTAATAATACTATAAATCTACCAGCGGTAAGGAATGTCAATGCTACCGAGGTCCCGAAGAAAGTCGACACATGTGGACATTAATACGATTTCTGCAACATGATGTATCATGTTCGTAACCCTCTGGTAAGGGAACCAGGTATATTAGGTCATTTTGGTCAGAATCCATTTATCTGATAATATTAGAATGAGCAGGCTTTCGTACAGTATTTTCCCCTATCGAATATAGTGATTTAGTCCTCATTTTCCTAGCGTTATGTCCCGTGTTTAGACGGGGTCCGCTTAGAGCATGATCCAGAATATAGCGAGTCTGGTAATTACATTGAAGCGAATGCCAATCTGACCTTCGTAACCCTAAAATAGGGAAACCAGACAATTTTTTAATCATGGTTACAAATCCAAAATTGTTTGAATTTGCAGGTTTCATCACGATGTTTTCCTTCACCGTCGAGCTAGTGGTATAAATACATACATAGATTTGTACGTGCCCGGGTTTGAACTCGCACTCCTCGATTAAGAGGCGCGTGTACCTTACCATTGAGCTACCATCGCTTCGAATAGTGATTTAAGTATGAATCGAAATACCAAAATGCGTGCCCAAGGTTTGAACGAGCTCCCATCGCATGAGTAGCGTGTCCTTACCACTAAGCTACCGCCGCGCCGCTCCAATAAATTAACAATAGAGATATTATTTTTATTTCCAACTCGATGTTTATGTTAACGTTTAAACGAGCAATAGAAGGCTGCGCAAGGTCTAAGGAAAACCCAAAATTCGCGGAGGTCGCGCCAACAGGAAGACGGGAGGAAAACTCTTTGCCTATTCACCTCACTCTAGACTGAATCGTGTGCTCGCATGAAAAACCTAGTACTACCTTGATTTGATCTACATAGACTTTTCCTGGTCAAATGATCTGAATAACGGATTCTTTACTTTTCTTGATGAAAAGATCAGTATATAGTATTATTTAGTATTAGCTATACCGACAAATGTTGTTCTACCGTTAAAAAACCTGCTACCCCCACAGCAGTGGTAGGAGGGTGAAAAACATTTTACGACACTGTTCTCATGCCGGCTACATATACAAAACAAAAATCTTCCGAAACGGCTTTGCCACTAAACTGGTCGCTGTTTTGGAACCACAATTACATGCGTGGTCCGATTGGTATCCACTGTCTCCGAAGGGGTAGGCAACGAGCAAAAATTAAGTTGGGGCCGATAGAAAACGACCAACCACACACACCTTTGTATGTGGCAGCAATTAACCTCGCAAATAGACTCGTTGCTAACCGAAAAAAGATAAACAATTCAAATGACAATGCGATTGTCTGAAATTGAGCTACAGATGTGTCTGTCTGTACATCACCGATAGCCAGCGGCAGTCGTGATAGTGTTCGCGAAACAATCGCTCTCGTCATTACGTGGCGTTTAAATGAGTTATAGCATTTCACGATTACGCAACTAACTCCATTGTTGAAAGCAGTAGTAGCTACGTTTCTGTCAGGACAAAATGACATATGGTAATTACACTTTCTACAAAATGGGGAAAATGTGGGTTAGGTATGTAGATAGATTAGTTCAGTGACTACGAGTCGTTTTTTGAAAGAAAATATCGTATATTTGATTTTATCCAGCTCAATACCTTTATTCCTTACTAGCTGCGCCAGCGGTTAATATTATAAAGACTATTTCCGTCATACATGATTTCTATGTAACTTTAACCATTAAGGCTGCACACGCGACGGACGCTTAAAAATGGAGTAACTTCTCCCGTTTTCCCAACATTTCCCTTCACTACTCTGCTCCTATTGATTGTAGCGTGATGAAAAGTATACTATAACCTGCCCAGGAGTATGAAGAATAATTGTACCAAGTTTCGTTAAAATCCGTCGAGTAGTTTTTGTTTCTATAAGGAACATACAGACAGACAGACAGACAAAAATTTTACTGATTGCATTTTTGGCATCAGTATCGATCACTAATCACCCCCTGATAGTTATTTTGAAAATATATTTCATATACAGAATTGATGGAGCGGTGGTAGCTCAATGGTTAGGACACGTGCCTCTTAACCGAGTAGTGCGGGTTCAAACTCGGGCACGTACCTCTGGATTTATCAAATCTATGTACGTATTTATACCACTAGCTCGACGGTGAAGGAAAACATCGTGATGAAACCTGCAAATTCAAACAACTTTGGATTTGTAACCATGATCCAAAAATTGTCTGTTTCCCCTATCCTAGGGTTACGAAGGTCAGATCGGCAGTCGCTTCAATGTAATTACCAGACTCGCTAAATCCTGGATCATGGTCTAAGCGGACCCCGTCTAAGCACGGGACATAACGCTAGGAAGATGATGATACAGAATTGACCTCTACAGATTTATTATAAGTATAGATTATTGTCCATTCCAGGGTTTGTTGGATTTTAGTTTGTACACATATCGTTGTCTGAGGACGGATTTACCTACTTTATCATAGCACGCGCGTCAAAGTCAATAATAAAGTCGTATTGGTTTTGGCATGATTGGACCCACTCGACCAGGGTATGACCATCGCGAGAGAGAGATAGTATGTGACACAGAGGAAACCGACGGAAAGAAACGTAGTAGGAAGTTGCTGCGTCTCGTTCGATGACTGAAAACGACCGGAGGACGACTTCTTGGAATTCACAGCCCTGACGGTGGGTTGACCTTTTTTTTTTGTATCGCGAAGAAATGCTTTAGGCACCGTCACCCTACCCGGGGGGGCAGGGACTCCCAGGGGCCCCTGCTCCGGCCAAAGAGGGTAGAGGCCGGGGTATACCCACTAAAACTCCGCGGTACCCCTCATCGCCTGAGTGGTGTTTACGGCAGCGACGGCTGTGCCGTGATCCCCGTAAACACCTCACAGTGCGTTGACCTGGAGCTTGGTGCGTTCTTGTCTCTGCCACCATGCACAAGGATGATTCCTCAGTTCTAGCGAGGAATCGTACTGCTAGTAACGCCTATTGACTACGATGACTACTTAGCAAATAGCAATAGGCAACCGTATGCTTGTTCGGCACCTTCGTGATATAATAAAAACCTCCTACCTAGTGGAAAACATATCAAAGTCAAAGTCAAAGTCAAAATATTCTTTATTCATATAGATTTTAAGGAAATACTTATAAATCGTCAAAAACAGCAAATCCAAAGCTATATTATTCTACCAGCGGTTCGGAATGTTGTATCTACCGAGAAGAATCCGGCAAGAAACTCGGTAGTTACTCTTTTCAATATAATTTATACAAGGTGTATGAATCATAATTAACTTTAGGTAAACCATGTTTTAGTGTGCGCCTGTTGTAGAGTATCAAAATAAAAATATATTTTATGAAAATATATTGTTAAGTAACATGAAAGTATTTTAAATACCCTCGAAAATATTGCTTAGTCCTAAATCAATTCATCATCATCTTCCTAGCGTTATGTCCCGTGTTTAGACGGGGTCCGCTTAGACCATGATCCAGGATTTAGCGAGTCTGGTAATTACATTGAAGCGACTGCCGATCTGACCTTCGTAACCCTAAGATAGGGGAACCAGACAATTTTTGGATCATAGTGAGTCCTAAATCAATTATCAAATTAAATAACGGCAAGAATGTATCAGTTCGTTGTTTCTACTATAAAAGACTTGAAACATGTCACACCACTATCGTGCCGTGATGCAAAGACTCGAATAATGTCTACTTATTCATCAATATCGTGTATCAAATCCATAAAAAACATGAAATCATTCATCACGAAGATAAAATAATGAATAGAAAAGTGATGTTCTAATGAATTAATTATGCACGTTCAAGGTCAATACAATTGTTATTCCTCAGTCCGATCGAGAAACGACTTCTAAATAGTCATATTTTTAACCAACTTCTAATAAAAAGGAGGAGGTCTATTATATGCTTTGAAGTAATCCGCGTTATTCTCATAAAATGGGGTACAAAGCTTTTGCTTCACACATTAATAATATATATTTTGGATAAGATGAACATCCTAACAAATAATAATCCCGCCATAATATCAAGATCTAATATATTAGGTAAATTCGAAAGTGAGTTTGTTTATTTATTATGCTCTCACGTCTCTACTAATAAATTGATCATAATTAATTTACATAGGTACATCCTAATGGATACAAGAAAGAATATAGGGCACCAAATGGGAGCTTTAAGTTTTAAGCTTAAAGACATTGTTTTTGACAATGTTGAATATTGATGTCTTAGTATTCTACAACGTGAACATGAAAATGAGCAATCAAAATGTACGTTATGTGAGAAATATATTTTCCTACCTCGCGCCCCCAAACCTGAAACTTGGCCCACTACCCAAGCGAGCTAGTTCCCGTATATTTATAGTAGGTATTACTCTCAAAAATTAAATGTACCATAAGTAACGTCTATCGGTCCTGAGATCTCGGTCAACTTACGCGCTCTCATAGAATATCATTGACGAATTATTGTATGAAACATTCGATACCGTTTGATGGACAGGCGAATAATTGCTGTTGAACAACTAATAACCGTATAGCGTCAGCAAAGAGTTCGCTCAGTAGGTCACAGCTGACGCACATGACATAAGTATTTAAGATGTACATTTAGTTAAATATACGCTCTTGATATTTACTCAGCCTACTGGCTGTTTCACTGGTCATCTCCCTGCTCAGGAGCCAAAGTGGTGAACCCCGACGTGATTCTCCGTGATTGCACATTTCAATCGGCCTTCCACAAGCGGATCTCACCGATTTAAATTTTAAGAGGCATAATAGGGAATTGCTTACACGGGAATGCTTTATTTTTACGGGACATTAACAATCAGTAACGAGTCAAAAGAACACAGGAGACAAAATTAAGCACCAGCAACCAACCGCAACGTTGTCACCAGCTGCTGCCGGATGCCCTGCGCTGCCGGAGGTATCGACCATCAGCGTGTCTTTGCGCATACCAGACGTTTGGAGGGATTAGTCTCGACTATGGTTTGCCCAATTTGACGCTGTCATGGCGCTACAAAGACAGGGTGACGACACAAAATATAATTTGGTGGTAGCAAAACTTGGGAAAGAAGAGATTCGAGAAGTTAGCGACATAATACCCTTCGGGAGTGGCTGCTGAAAGTCTACGAGGAATCGGAAGTCAGACGGTTACGGACTACTGAGAGACTTCGAACTTTGGCTCCTGAGATCTAGAGAGATGACAAGTAAGACAGCCAGTAGGTTGAGTAAATATCAAGAGCGTATATTTAACTAAATGTACTATGTCATGTGCGTCAGCTGTGACCTACTAAGAGAAGTCTTTGCTGACGCTACAACTGTAACATAATTTTCTAAGACTAATCACCTAAACGCCACGTAAGAATTGCTGTCTTATATAATGAATCAACAACATTGTTCACATCCACGATAGCATTTCAATCTTATGTAATTTTTCCTCCTATCCCTGTACCCTTATTTTAATCGGGAACGGCATGGACCATGACTATTTCACTAACTAAACTTCACGCCACTTCCTAAGCGGGGTAGGCAGAGAGAACGGATGTGACTTTGACTATCTATCCTAGATTGAATGAGTTATAATACTTAGTTTTTATAATAAGGCGACTGTCACCTATCGTCCTTAAATTGGAGAACCAGTAGAAGACAATATACAGGTTTCCTAACCGAGCTAGTGGTAAATTAATCTATAGGAAAGCATCGGATGCACTTGCGTTCGAACTAGTGATTGCAATCCAGCGGCATTTTCTGCAGAATCCAGCACACGACGCTAGATGCAGCAGAGCTAAAGTGCTGGACCCAGGTGGATTGCTTGAACCAGCATTCCAATCTCAAGTACGAATTGAAATACAGCGGCCGTACACCAGCACAGCTAAAACTGTGCTGGGCTCAACTGGATTCCTGGAGATCCAGCATTGCAATCTATAGCTCGAACCAATAAATCTAGTATATGAACAGTTTGCCCATACTGTTGAGCTATTAATAATAAGAAATAATATCACACTACATCACATACATTGATCTGACTCCGGAGTAATCAGAATCAACAGTGGTATTTCAAATATATACTTAAATATTGGAGATTAACACCCAGACACAAAACAAATACAAGTATTCATCACACGAATATTTTTCCTGGGTGGGGATCGAACCCACAACTCTTGGCGCATGGGGCAGGGTCACTACCGAATGCGCCATCGAAGCTATTGTATCATGGTTACACATACAAGCTTATTATAAAGTGCACATCTCACAAGTTTTCCGCGCTGTCAAGCAAGTCACTCATAATCAATTTGTACATTGTCAAACTTGAACTTTTCAGGCCCAGTGATGCGCAAGCGCTTGGTGTCGTGGCGCACGCCTCACCGAGTCAAGGCCAAAGGTCAATCCTATTCAACCGCTTATGTAACCGACATGGAGTTAACAGTTCTTGCGAATCACGCAACGAGTGTTTCAATTAACAACTGATATAACAAATGAAATGTAATGCTAAATTAAAAGACCATGCAAGAATAGAGAGATTTCTTAATAATTTTACGAGAGACATACCATCCATACCATCCCTAATGCCCGACAAGATAAGTAGAGTCCGAAAGTCAACAAGCTCCATAATAAAAAAAAGCTCCAATAAAAAAAAGCTCCAATAAAAAAACTCCAATAAAAAAATCACTTACTAGCTGTGCCCGCGGTTTTACCGGCATATATGGTTAATATTAGGTATAATATATATATATATTTTTTTTAAAGACTGGCACACTAATTCCCCAGTTCGAAACTAAGCTTAAAGCTTGCCTAGGATGCTAGGTGAACGGATAGACGTACTTTAATACGATTGTAAACATCCATGACTCGGGTACAAATGTCCATGTTCATCACACGAAACATTTACTCCTAACGGGATTCGAACCCGCGACCCTTGATTTCGAGGCCGGGGTCTCTGACCGCTCAACCAACGGGCCAGTGATATAAAAAAAAAATGTTGCTATTTTTTTTAAGTTTATTACTACTCGCACCATCGACCGACTTTAAGATTATAGAAGAACTGTCCTTTTTATTACCATTCATTATGGCGTTAATAGCGTATGGCGTTATTGACTGACTCGATGGCGCATTTGGTAGTGACCCTGCCCCATGCGCCAAGAGTTGAATTGTATTGTCATTCATGTCATGAATTGTATTGGGTTCGATCCCCACCCAGGACAAACATTCGTATGATGAATACTTGTGTTTGTTCTGTGTTTGGGTGTTAATATCCAATATTTAAGTATATATTGTAATACCACTGTTGATCCTGATATCCGTAATACAAGTGCTTAAGCTACTTATCTCGAAGTCAGATCAATATATGTGATGTAGTCGGATATTTATTTAATTATATTTAATAGACTCATATTCACATGTGATTCTTACATTCATCTGATTAAACGAAGTCACACTCGTATGCTCCATTCATACAAACGCCTTATTGTGGTCTCACGATATTTAATAACTTAGCAGTAAACATGGTAACCTTGATACAGATGTGCGTTTGTTTGTCATGGCGCTCGTCCGGTTTTGACGTAAACATTGTTAGGGCTGAGAAGCGGTCGTTATATCTTGACCTATGACAAGAGGTGTAAAGGTAAATAGTTTGGTTATTACGTACCATTACTATGCCCACAACCCTAAAGGTTAAGAAAGCATTCAAAGAACGATAAGTAAATTAAATCACATTCAGTCAAAAATTAAAATAAGTAAGTAAGTTGGGTTGATTGAAAAATTTTAAGAAGTGACAATTGGCCAACTCGTCTCCTACATAAACACAAATGCAATACCCAATATACCAGGGTTTCCCAAACCATGGGTCGCGACCCGCTGGTGGGTCACAAGCTAATACTGAGTGGGCCCTGCCAGTAGACCGACACACCAATCGACCGCGTGCCAACCTTCCTTTCTTTATTCATATTGGTAAAGGTTTTCCTAGAGGTGGGTCGCCAACCTTTATTAATATTGGTAACGGTTTTTCCTACAAGTACCCACCTGAGTTTGTAAACTTGTATTAGATGGGTCGTAGCCCAAACAACTTTGGGAACCACTGCAGTATATTGCAGTGGTTCCCAAAGTTGTTTGGGCTACGAGTCGCCTTTTACGACATGCTAGACGAGGAACACAGTCGGTACTTTTGTTTGAATCCCATTGGTAGTATTTTAGTATCCTGATCCAACATGGGACAGTTGTGTAGGGATTACTAACTTATCCCCGGGACTCCGCACGCCTGATACATTAATATTCAAATCTCTTCAATAAATAGTCAATGTGTACAGACAAGAAAATATTACCAACAGTTCAGAAGGTAAACTTTCAGATAGTAAAGTTAATGTTTCAGACAGGTTTAGCAGAAGGTAAATTTTTAGATATTTGGTACATAACATAATTGACAAATTATACAGAAACCTGTAATTTATCTGACAGACAAGTTCCTTATAGGTCATCAATGACTTTATCAGTACACAAGCTGTAAAACCGGCCCTTAGTAAACAACAAGGACGGAAGTGTGGATGTGGTCCGTGCCACCGTTCGTTGTGATATTAAGAATCTCTGTCATATGTAAAATATGTGTTTTTTTTAACCACGGGAAAAAAACACATAGGAAACATTTGTTGTTGATTTATCTTGGTCCGGGTATATAAATAAATAATAAAATAAATAATAAATAAATTCTCCAGACTGATACACCAATTCCCTAGTTCCAAACTAAGCTTATGCTTGTGCTATGGATACTAGGTCAACGGATAGACATACTTAAATACGTTTTATAAACATCCATGACTGGAGTACAAATGTCCATGTTCATCACACTAAACATTTTTATATTTTTACAGCCATAGAGCTTGTATGAAAAGGATCATGAGTGTTGAAGCAGCAAGCGAAGTGTGTAAGGACCGTGCCGTATGGCGTTCGGTTCTCTGCCTACCCCGCTAGGGAAGTGGCGTGAAGTTTAGTTAGTTAGTTAGATAGCCATAAAAAATGTGTTTGAGTGTGACTTGTTTAAACTCAAACACATGTTTTATGGCTATCTAACTAACTAACTAAACTTCACGACTAGTTTTAGAATCGGATCAGGAGGTGATGTTGCGTATTTACATTTAAGGGTGTATCTGACCTTCAAAACTCTTAGGGGGCCAAATGCATATGATCATGGTTAGACATCTATAGTCATCTGTAACACAAGGTCTACACATTAGTAGATCCAACAGATGTCGTCTTGTCTAAGCAATGAGTTTGAATAGTTGTCAAATCTTCTGAAATTTTCCAATTTTCTGCGCAACTTCTTTAATTTGCCTTTCCGTTAGAACCTTTTACAATGTTGGACAAAGTTAAAAGGGATGAATGAGATCGGTTAAGTAATTCACAAGTTGTCTCGTAACGACGGGGAAATAGGGATTCATTTTTATATAATATGTACGTAGATTGTGTGCGTCGAATACGGCCTCGCGTTAAAATCGGCGCACGCGCCGCACAGTCGTTTCGCTGCGGAAGTCGCGACGCGTAAGGTAAATACGCCTAAAAGAGGGCAATTAAATGACAGTAAACATGTGAGGACTTCCTTGTCATCTAGTTACTGCGCGAAGCAGATTAACTTAAAGTTTTAAATGTTGGTTCAGGTAGGTATATCATCATCGTCCTAGCGGTATCTCTCTTAGTCGGGGCCCGCTTAGACAATTGTCCTAGATTTGACTAGTTTTATTACATTGAAGCTACTGCCATCTGACTTTTGTTATCCCTAGGTAGGGGAATCAAACAAATTAGAATACATTCTACAGTTATTTGAAAGGAAACCTGTTTCCTTACGTCATTTCCCCTCACGGTCGATTTAGAAAGAAAGAAAGAAAGAAAAATGTTTATTAGGTAACAGACACATAACAAATACAAAATGACAGACTGTCATAATTTAAAAGATGTGAAATATGTAGCACCTAAAAGGTCTCCGCTCAGCATATGTCGCGGTGGCGCTATGCACACCGTTTACAATTTTTTAATTGTCATATTTTAATCTTGCTTTTAGAAATGTTATAACACCCCATAATCCCCAAAAGGGTGGGCAGAGACAACGAGCAGCAGGCCCCTTTAAACACATTCAGCCAAAAACAAAACAGGGCTGGGTTAGATAGAACATTGTGAAATAGCAGTGACAAGTGGCTAGCTCGTTGCCTACACAATCACATACCCACAACCCCATATACCATTAGTCGCCTTTTACGACATGCTAGGCAAGAAACACAGTTGGCACATTATTTTCAAGTCCCAGACCAACATGGGACAGTTATAACAGGATACATACCTAATATTTAACAAATTCCAGTAATCTAGGTCCGTTTAACCGTTCTAACATGATTGAGCAACAAACATTCATAAACCAAAACTTTCACAACTCCGTTTATAAAAAAACAACATCATGTGGCTATCAACTAACATTATCGACCACAAAAACTCTACAACATAGCATATTTTAGGTAAATAACAGATTTTCCCTTTATAATAACTACTCCGCGTATCAAATGACAGGTTTAATTAAGCCCCTTGCGTCAATCTGGACGGAACTAATCGCGACAGTTTTTCTGCTGTTACTAAACACCTGCAAACTGTGCTGAGTTACATTGTGCCAATGTCAAGAGCAATTGATCAGCTTCAACAATAAACAACTGCTTATTGTTAAAACCGCTCTATTGTCTCTGGTATTCCGTAATCGACCCTTGTCGAATAGGTTAGGACTCCATTATGTTCAAAGTAAATTGTCTATGGGGTAAATGTAATGATTTATATTGTCTAATAGTCAGTTGTGGCTGTGGTTCCGCCGTTAAATGCTTCTAAAGCGCATTCTGTAAAGGAAAATATGGTAGGGTAATCTATTGTTTTTTATTAATGAACGGACCGTGTATTACTTATATATTCTTTTTCTTTTTACTTTTACATTATTAGTGTATTCTATTTCATGGCCTATGACAATACAATTCAACTTTTTCGAAGGCTCTTAGGTTTTTCAATAACAAATTTCTTCCGATTAATAAGAACCGGTTTTAATCGGAATGAGACCACTCTCTCAAAGGAACCGGAGTAAGATGTTTAAGATGCTGCGTTCCTTTCGATCACTGGAGCGCAAATCTCTGAGGATTCGCATTACAGACAGAAACCTAAAACCTTCTTGCTGGAGTTGCAGGAATCAGCGGGATGTGTCGGATTCCCAAGATCCTCGACAAGATATGCGACCCTGTTCGCCCTGAAAAGGACAGAGTATACTAAACCCCTCGGATGTACCGTCTACGCCTTTTCGTAAGCCGACCACAGGATCGCGCTACGCAAAACGACTTTATTATGACCTAACTGCTGATCATTAGGCCATTCACATACTTGTTTGCCACCTTCATGGTATTACAAACTCAATTTTATTTGAGTGTATTAAATAGAACACGCTTCTCTATATTAACTCCACAAAAATGTTCCTCTTAAATTGCTAATAATATTCTATATGTGTATGATTCAATTTAATTTATCTAACTAACTAACTAAACTTCACGCCACTTCCCTAGCGGGGTAGGGAAATTTATCTGAGGCACTAAAATTTAATTAAAGAATACAGTTATTATAATCCATTGGTTAACAAATATTCAATTAAATCTGCTCAACCTCATGAAACAGTATAGGGCTGACAAACCGACAAAGAATTACTAAAATATAAATTTCGCTGTAGAGTTAGAGAAAAAAATATATGAGTATGTTCCTTTTTAACAAAAACGGTTAATCCAATGCCGATGCCAACACTTTTTAGTTATTTAACGGTAACATTTTTATTTAGGACTTTAATATAACAAACTGTGATCGTTGCCAACATGTCGTGAAAGACAACTAATGGTGTTTTGGGTTTTTGGTTTGTGACTATGAAGGCGTCTATCTAGCCACTTGTCACTACTTTTTTATAACCTTCCACTTAACCCAACTCAGTTTTATTTTTAGCCAAAGAAGCTTACTTTGGGGGTAGGAGTCCAAAGAACAGTAAGCTGGAAAGTTTACAAACTCATCCCAGTTTAATTTGTAACTAGCAGCGCCTCGTTGTTTCACCGGCGTAGTTCCCGTTCCCGTTGGAATACGGGGATAAAATGTAATAGTCAGTTGTGGCTGTGGTTCCGCCGTTAAATGATTCTAAAGCACATTCTGTAAAGGAAAATATGGTTATAGCCTGTGTTACTCGCTGATAAAGTTGCTTTCTATTGGTGAAAGATTTTTCAAATCGGTCCAGTAGTTTCGAAGCCTATTTACTACAAACAAACAATCAAATCGAAAAAAAATGATTTTTTATTTATAATATACAGTACAGATTAAACAAATTGTTGCTTCGCGCGGTTGTGATAGTGTCTGTATGTATGTTTATGCCAGAGCCATCTAGTCAATTAAGCCAATAATAGGATGCCTTCATTTAATACCAAATCTTCAAATACCGATTGGAAGACTGATCGATTATCATAAGCGCCGATCCTGAACCATTCTCACACACACCAGCCCTGATCATCGATTAATTAGCGATCCACTCGATGCGATCGTCGATGCAGCGCGCCGGCCGAGCGTGTCATCGATTTACATAACGATGCGGTAAGCGTTATCCAACTGCGTGTGCGCATTTGGGTAGCCCTTACTGGGGCGCCGGTCAACCGTGCAGTTGTTGTCATAGTGCTGTGTCGGTTCAACAACCGGTTTCTGCAATTCAAGAGCGGCTGAAACTGTGGTATATTTCATACCCGCATTCCTCGAAGGGATAGGCATAGTCAAAGAGGCTTTTTAACCACTTTTTTTTTACTAGTCCGTGGGTCTAAGCAATTTTTTTTGGTTTCTATTAACAAAATTTTTCTGTTCCATAACTCGAAGAAAAAATTAACCCTTAAGATTACTTCCTACGACACATGTCCGTTTGTCAAGACCCTTTTACATAATTAAGTTGAAGCTGTCAAGTTTGACATATTTTGTTATTAATGTCAAATAAATCATTTTAACTTATAAGTCGATTCCTAATCTTAATTCCGTTGGCTAGAGTCCATATCACAATAATAATTTCTTATTATAGAGCTTGGGAAGTTTTGCGTTAGTCTAAAGAATTTATTATTTATATGGTTGGCTAAGTGACACCATCAATCTCGTGATCAATTATCAAGTTTAATTTAAACACTTCAAGAATCCCTTTATTTGGAAGTATTGAATTTTTTGCTCATCATCTTAAGATCAAAATTTCAAACAAGTCAATTCACATTGTAATGCTAATCATTCTCCTACATACATACTTAATGTTACTTCCCGTTCCTACTCGAGACCAACTTGTATAGTGATCTCAGATTTTACGAATCTAATAATTACATTGAACCGACTGCCATCTGTCTTTGACAACATTAAGTCAGGAGAGCTAGACCAATTTAATAGATACACTATGTACGGCCTAGTGTATCTATTTAATATAATGTTGAGTTATGTTAAACGTTGATAATGCATGTTCAATAGGGTAAAATATTTTTTAGTCTGTAACTCAAATTATCAAAAAATATTAAATACGTTTTTTTTGCTTTATCTAATACTCGCAAAATGACAAAGATACAGCGTTTTAAAGATCTGAAATTTAGCGCTTTACGTCACTTGGACGGTAAAATTTTACACACTATAATAGTTATGTGACTTTACACGGTAATTTAACGCGCTGTATCTTCATCATTTTTAGTTTGCGTACGTAACGAATATTTTTTTTAACCTCAATAGTGGAACAGCCTATTGATCTATTGGTAGCATGCGAAAGTCCAAGAGGTCCTGGGTTCAAATCCCAAGTCGGACCAAAAATTGTGGCTGGGTATTTCAATATTGAAATTACTCAGTAACAGCCCGGAGTCAGATAGTAAATGTGTTAAAGGAAGTTAGTGTATTATTGCCACCATGCCTCGGAAAGCAGTTCAAATTGTTAGTCCTGCGTCTGACCTCCCTCCGGTCATGTCGGGTTGCCGCCTCAGCAGACTTCCTACGAGAAACATAGATTAGGCTTTGATGCAAAATATTGTACGACTCATACCAAATGTAATTAAGTCACCAACCACATCGACAACAATTTGTTCATGTCACAAGTTCACCGAAACATAAAAACATGTTTTTATTTTGCCATGTTGTTTGTTTACTTCAAGTATCACGCATTTTTTTTTTTTTTAATAATATTTTCCAGACGTCACCACAAGAGTATACATTTTAAGGTGTTCTTAACCTAATTACTTTAATGAGTAGCTTGCGCATATAAGTTAGCTCGTATATATTTTGATCTAAAATAAAAATTATCCTAGGGTTTACTTAGCCCATCGAGTCTTCTATGGCAAATTTTCTTTGAAAATGTAAAAGCATACATACATACATACATAACATAAAAGTAACGTAAAAGTATTTTTCTAAAATATCTAAAAAAGTTTAAACTAATTAACATCCATAGAGATACTTTTAAGATTTCAAACCGTTATTGTATCTGTACTTAGATGTGAAAAATCCAGAGGCACATGCCGGGAATTCAACCCGCACCCCTCGTATGAGAGACACGTGTCTTTACCATTGCGCTATTTCTATTCTTTCTCATAATGTACAGAACTCTACAATTTGGTAAACAGTTATATGCAGGCCCCTCTTTCCCACTGGGCACACTGGGCACGTGCCCAGGGCCCCACGATCGACAGGGTCCTCTAGTGCATCTGGGCACATAAGGAAATTAATTGTTCTATTGGTAAATAGATAATTAATTTCCTAATGTGCCCAGGGCCTCCAATAGGTTAAAGACGGCACTGGTTATATGTATAGCTGGCCTAGTTTCTCTACAGCTCAGTCTGATGCTAATTGTTTTAATCTAGACCTTGCAGAGCGCGTAGGTACCTATATCCCGTTTCCGCGGGAATTTCGAGATAAAACAAATAAAACAGTTTTATATAAAAACTAGCTTTTACCCTTGGGAAATATATGGGAATATACACATGTTTACACCAGGGCTCAGTGCTTAGTCCGTACCTCTTCCTGATGACAATGGATGCGCTGACATCGGACATACAGGAAGAGGCTACCTGGTGCATGCTGTTTGCCGACGACATTGTGCTAGTTGCTGAAGATGCCCTGGAGGTCCAGAACAGATTGGAGGTATGGCGGCAACGGCTGGAGAGTGTTGGCCTTAGAATCAGCAGAACCAAGACTGAATACCTGTTCTGCGATTTTGGCGGTCTCTCCAACCCATTGCCGATTACGCTTGCCGGAACGTCCGTACCTATCTGTTCCGACATCCGGTACCTCGGGTCTCTGGTGCAGGGTGACGGCGGTATTGACAGGGATGTAAGACATCGAATCAACTCAGGTTGGATGAAATGGTGGCAGGTCACAGCAGCAACATGCGATCCACGAATGCCCTTAAGGATTAAGGGCAAAATCTACAGAACCATTATAAGACCTGCCATACTGTATGGATCGGAATGTTGGGCCGTGAAGAAGACGGATGAAAGACGAGTGCATGCAGCGGAAATGAGAATGTTAAGGTGGATGTGTGGAGTGACGCGAATGGACAAGATAAAAAATAAATATATTAAAGGAAGTATGAAAGTGGCACCAGTGATAGATAAGATGAGAGGGAACCGTTTATCTTGGTATGGGCATGTCATGAGAAGAGAGGAAGGACATGTGACAAAGAAAGTGATGAGTATGAATATTAGTGGATGGAGAGGAAGAGGAAGGCCAAATAAGAGATGGATGGATTGTGTGAAAGATAATATGAGTAAAATGGAAGTGGATAGCTTGATGACGGCTGACCGGGACGTATGGAAGAAGAAGACGTGCTGCGCCGACCCCAGATGAACTGGGAGAAGGGCAAGAGGATGATGATATTTTTGTATAATCTAACTGACGGACTTAATAGAATTATAGTTTTTTTACCCAGTACTGTCCCCTATTTAACAAATCTTGTAAAATTACATGAATATGTATATATTAAACAATTTCATATAAACTTTTTGCATAACTGGTAATCTTAATAGTCTTATTATACGGCGTTATTCCGAATACAAAAATATTTGTTAAACCGATGATATAACGTGTATATGTCCCAGTTTCACTTCCTAATTGTCCATCAATCAGGTTTCTGCTTCCTGGTCAACAAATTAGCCCTTCAAAGGTCATCGGTAGGATTAAGAGTTTCCTTTACAAAAACTTTTTATAAAGGTTCTTAATTATCACTTGATTAAAACCTACTTGTTTACAAGTGCGGTCAAGGTGAATATTTAATTGTTAACTTTTGTCGATTATGTTAATTGTTCGGTGAATTACAAAGTGTCTTGAGGTAGGTCAAGAGAATGTAGTGGGCTAGTCGATAGTTAGTTGCAATCTGATTTTATGGCTTTTTAGTAAAATTAGTTCCGATGTTTTGTCAATAGATGTCGCTGTACGTAATTAGAACGCGATATTGAATTTTTTTTTCCGGACCCGTATATAGTCATAAGGTTTTCTTGTAAATCGAGCTTTCTATTAAATCCATGTGCTAATTTTTTGGTTTTATTTATCAAGTATACCGGGTTGCGACCTTAGCCAAGCGGTTAATGACTGATTATACTGATATTTACTATCGGATGAAAGTTGCTTGTCGATACTAAGTGATTGATATGTATTGTCCGTCTATACATTTCCGTTACATTTTATTTCACATCGTTTCATTTGGTTTCACTTAGTTTTATTAAGTTTCATTTCTTCTTTTTACTATAAGAAACGAAAAAAGCCTTTATTTATGAAGTAACCAGATTGTCTCGATCAAATCATATTGTAATAGGTGTAATATTACTAGTTCCGGATATTTACTTAGAAACAAATCAAAATGTGGTTAAAACAACTTCTAAGAATTAAATAAACAATTACTAGCAAGCCACAGGACAGATTAACTCTTAAACTAAATGCAACCCACGCCGACAGTCCCACACTCCAACAAAATTACGAGCCCACAAATTAATTTCAGATGATACAATAAGCGAGGCTAGGAATCTGGACAGACGCCGTAAACACACGCATTATGCGTTTCTCTGCATTTTATTTATATAAGATCTGTCTAGATCAGGGATGCTCAATATGCGGGCCGCGGGTTGCATGCGGCCCACTAAACTTTTTATAAAGCCTATACCTGCCTACATATCACAACCGGAATCACCTAAGCTCTAGGGCCTAAGGTGTGTTTAATAAAAAATTACATTGAGTTGGGTTGGATGGAAAATTGTGAAAAAGCACTGACAACTGTTTCAATAAATTCTCCAGACTGACACACCAATTCCCTAATTCCAAACTAAGCTTATGCTTGTGTTATGGATACTAGGTGAACGGATATACATACTTAAATACGTTTATAAACATCCATGACTTGAGTACAAATGTCCATGTTCATCACACGAAACATTTACCCCTAGCGATTCGAACCCGCGATCCTTAGTTTCGTGGCCAGGGTCTCTAACCACTCGACCAACGGGCAAGTCAGTTTGCTCGTCGTCTACATATCACAAACCCAAACCCAATACCAATTACCCTTCACAACATACTAGACAAGTGATACAGTTGGCACACTCGTCTTGAGTCAGCAATATGCAATAATTTTTTTTTTTTAATAAAATACCCTATAATGATTTCGTATGTATTTAGTAATAAGATAATCTGTTATCTTTTTATTACACCTTTATTATTTCTGACTGCCTCGTTGGTTTAGTGGTAGCATGCGCCGTAAGGATCCCGGGTTTAAATCCCGGGTCAGGCAAAAAAATCCAAGCTGGGTATTTCAATATTGAAATGACTCAGTACCAGCCAGGAGTCAGTTGTTTAATCCTCGTTGAGATTGGCCGCCGTGACCGATATCGGTTAGGAAGACATTATTATTACATTACACCCAGAACCTTTAATTTTATAGGTATGTACAGATGTGCATTCACAAGTGCATTTCAACCGACTTCATTTAGATCCACGATAGTCATCTGCGCCTCTGCGGCCTGAAGAAAACAAATGTTGATAATGACTGGTCCAGATGGTCCAGATTGCGTGAGGTCGGCGCAGTGCACGTGCAATCATTACTGCGCCAAGGCTGCGGTTTGCAGAGATGCATCCCAAAAGCGCAAGTGGCCTTCTGAGAAGCGGATTATGCGTCTATGAGCTCAATTATAAGACTAGATTTTGTTGGTTCGAAATCCACAGAGGTGATTTAAAAATATTTATGAATAGAATAGATTAGATAAACTTAATTCGACACAGACAAAATAAATACAAGCAAGAAGAAAAAGAAAGAAACACAGAAATACAAAAAGTGTGTGGCAAAACGCCACCCGCTCAGCTCAGTCGTGAGCTACTTAATAATCGGGAAGTTCACGACACTGGTTTTCAGCGGGTCACCTAATACTTATGATTGTCAAAGAAGCGAGTGCTAGTGAGAAGCGAGTGAAAAGCTAATTGGCCCAATGGAGCTTTCAGCGAATTGCCTTATCTGCAAATGGTGGTATCGGTGTAACATTTATTATTTTTAACATTCTTTCGCTGAACCGAGCTGTCGGCAAATAAACATCATCTTCCTAGCGTTATGTCCCGTGTTTAGACGGGGTCCGCTTAGAGCATGATCCAGGATTTAGCGAGTCTGGTAATTACATTGAAGCGAGTACCGATCTGACCTTCGTAACCCTAAGATAGGGGAACCAGACAATTTTTGGATCATGGTTACAAATCCAAAGTTGTTTGAATTTGCAGGTTTCATCACGATGTTTTCCTTCACCGTCGAGCTAGTGGTATCAATATCTGCATAGATTAGAAAACCCCATAGGTACGCGCCCGGGTTTGAACCAGTATCCCTCCCATGTGTAGTACGTGTCCTTACTATCGGGCTACCACACCAGTTACACTAGGAAAATATGTTTAGTAAAAATATTCTTAAAAAATACAACAAAAATGGTAATAATCTTAACGATTTTACAATTTCCTTAAAATGAATATAAACATCCTTCAATGAGCTGTTTTATTGTAAATCTAAATTTATCCAAGGAAATGAATATTAAAATATCTCTTCCAGCCATTATCTAACGCATTAACATAGACTAAAGCTCATATTTCCATAGACAATGATTGAACGCTTCTTTTATTACCAACCATAAATTACAATTTAGCATCGCTGTAACCTCAAGGTCCGAAGAGATTCTATTATTACCAATATTTACGGAAGCCTCGCTATGAGAACCATAAACAAACATACAGATAAATCAACTGCCCACTGATTAGGTGTAAAACGTGTTTTTTGAACGGTAATTTGATCAGACTAATTACGTTATGGGAATCCGGTAATTTATGAAACCTCAAAAGGTAAAAAATGTGTTTTCCATTACAGTAATGGCAAAAACAGTTGGGAATCCCGTAGTGTTACCGTTTTTTTGATTTCCTACGGCCTCGATAGAGCAACGTCCAATTTACATATCAACAGTCTTAACGTAGGATTAATTGCTTTTAAGATTTGTTTCTTGTTATTTTGAGCAAACTTCTTTTTGCCGTCCCATTCGTTGGGGGTACTGATTTAGCATGATCCTAGATTTTACCAGTCTTGTAATTTTTATAGGGACTGCATAGTGATTTGAGGGGAATGCCTTGCGCACCGTCACGCCGTATGGGAAAAACGGCGTGGTGTGTAGGACTCCCAGGGCCCTTTGTATAAAGGACCCCTCTCCGGCCAAGATGGACCATTTTATACCGACTAAACCACTCCTTGGTTCACTGGCCTTAACTACCCCAGCGCCACCGGATCATCTTCCTAGTGTTATGTCCCGTCCCTTATCGGAATCCGCTTGAGCCGTGATCTTACTGGATTTAACGAGCCTGATGATTACATTTCACTGGGGAAGTAAAGTGGTTATGTGAAACTCTCCCTCCCATCATAGAGGGGGAAGCTACCCACCAAAACCCTGGGGTGCTCCGCCGAATCGCTTAGGGATGGGTTCGGGAATGCTACACACACCAACGATCCCTCCCAAACATGTTTTGATCTTCGTGAGCTCTGAAACATCATCATCTTCATCTTCCTAGCGTTATGTCCCGTGCTTAGACGGGGTCCGCTCAGACCATGATCCAGGATTTAGCGAGTCTGGTAATTACATTGAAGCGACTGCCGATCTGACCTTCGTAACCCTAAGATAGAACCAGACAATTTTTTAGATCGTGAGCTCTAAAACAGATGACGGTTTCTCTTTTATCCAGTAAGCCTTTCTTGAAAACAGCCATCTCTATCTACATTCATAATCGGACTCTATCTAGAGTCGAGAAAAAGTGTTAAGAAAATATTGTGTCATGTTATTAGTTACAATAACGAATGAAGCAATGATTATAGAACATAAAAATACTGTTCTTTGTAATTGGCATAAAATAGATACCACTCTAAACAGCCTCTTTAGAAAGGAGGAAAAGACGCAGCCCAAATAAAAGAGTGATATTTTATTGCTATGTCCATTTTACAGTTTTTTTTTTTATTTATTATTACAATGGAAATTATATTTATCCAGCCATTCAAATTACATCATCGATCTCTATCGAATTATTAGCTGCTCTACATGTATCATCAAGGTTAATTATAAGATCTTAAATCATTTTGAATCCTTGAAATTGTTTTACTTACCATCTTGCTACGATTTTTGAAATGTTGTCTCTATGATTTCATTCATTGGACAATCTTGTTCTACATGTAGGTGTCGCGAAGGTCAATAATGAAGAGGTTGTAACTCATTTTAATGTTTGAAAAATAATATATAATTACCAACATGTATATATGTGTCATGTATTAAGAACTCTATTAATCCCATAGATAAATGTATTCATATAATTGTGATTTGTACAATTCAAGGTTAGTCATGATGTTTTAAGCCGTTGAAATACCTGCCTATTTATACGTAGTCATTTCATTTATAATTAGGAAATTCTCATAGGAATTAATTCATGATTGATCATTCTACATGTAAACACTAACTGTTATGGGTTTTTATGTAAAATAAGCATGAGTTGTATTTTCAACTTTAATCATAATTACTTTTTAACGGCTACCAAAATGTCCGCGATTTAATAACTATCAGACGTTGGTTATTGGTAAATAATGAAGTTAACCACAAGTTTGTTTTTATCTGATGTGAAGTTTTTTTAAATAGTTCGATGACGACTGGCCGGGAGGTGGGAACTGGAAAAGTATACTGTTAACCCCAACTGTCTGAGAAAAGGCAGACATAAAGGTGAAGATTTTAATATGATTAATTCAAGTTTTGCTTTATGAGATTTGTGGAAAAATCAAGTTGACATGTAAAAGATCTTTAAACAGTTCAGTAAGCCGATTAATTGTAAAATCAATAGATTGCCAATAGATTTGCCATTTGCTAATCAACGTATCATGTCAAATCCAATACATAATGATATCACAATATTGACACTCAGATCAACACTTTAAAAGATAATTATTCAAATGCAGCAACCGATAACATGAGCACCTACTACTTAAAATTCACTTAATTAAGAAGTGACATTTAAATCGTAAACTGATAAATAAAATTGCGATTAAAAAGAGGTTATATGTGGTCTAACCATCGCACATCCGGTCGTATCCTCTAATTATTTATTTTTATTTTCCACGTCGGATGCGATGAGGCAACTTCGGGTCTGTCAAACCGCGGATCGATTCGTCAAGGCGAGCCGGGCCGAAAACAAACTTTCCAACCGCAAGGTCGGACAAAAACAACGGGTTTCTCAAAAAACTTATTTATATTTTTAAAAATTACCAATATATCTCTCTTTCGGCAAACGGGGGAGAGAATTGTGCTTGCGCAGGCCAGCGCTCCCCCGCCGATAAATAAATTAAAACCGCTAGAGAGCGGCTGCGTCCACCACGCACATATATACATCACAACACTTATATATTACATTAAAAACTTAAATGAAAACATGACATGGCGCGACTGACTTAAGTTAATTAGTGA
Organism: Glyphodes perspectalis; assembly: GCA_951394215.1. NCBI lineage: Eukaryota > Metazoa > Arthropoda > Insecta > Lepidoptera > Crambidae > Glyphodes > Glyphodes perspectalis. The sequence goes on along the minus strand of OX596223.1, from coordinate 11,442,848 downwards.
CTTATTTAGTAAAAAAACATGTTGAAATCTGTTAGTTCCGCCGTAACGCACTGTGGGCATTCAGTTTATTTTCTGGTCCGGCGGAATGGCCGCTCCTCTTACTCAGCACATGTAGTGCTTACGCAACTTTGCTGCCGCCGTCACCTCTCACGAGAGTCTTCTATCGCCACATGTCGATTTTGCTATAGTAAACTTTGTGCCGACAACTCTGACATATAATATCGATGAAAACTCACCCACAGCGCGTGCGCGCACAATAAATACGAATTACAATAAATAATCTAATAAATTACAATTACAATGAGAAAATATAAATTAACATCTAAACACAGCTTACGGCTTACATCTAAATGAGCTTAAATCACATTGAAGGAGCGAGCAAAGGTAACTTAGTTGGAGAAATCAGAACTCCGGGTGGGCCTCACGGGGCGCGGAATATTCAACTTCAAGTAGCAAACATCAGATACAATCGTCTTTCTGGAATGTTTGACACCCGAAGGGTTGCGAAGAGCAAGCTCGCTCCTTAGAAAACGCACTTAAAACTACATCTAGCGGAACACACGCGATCACACAATTGGCCGCTTCCTCGTACGAAATGGATCGCCGGCGCGGGCGCACGTGAAAGGCAGTTATCCAACGTTATTAGAAAGGTGTCACGGTTCGCGGGCGCTTTCTAGCGCGAGTACAGTGCGAGGTCCGAGATTCTGCGCTGGCGCGCGGCGGCATGGAAGCCGCGGGTGCCGTCGGGGACGAGCGGCGTCCGGGGCTCGAACCGGGGCGCGCAGGACAGCCTCCTGCCGCAGTCCCCCGTCAGCGAGCAGCCGGACAGCCGCCGGGCGAGCCAGCCGTCAGCGCTGCTGGCACTACCCGTGCTAGCTTGGGATGCTCTCCTCGATCCGCAGTAAACTGAAACTCCTGAATCAGACGAGTGGCTACACGTCGACGCCCGCCGAGGGACCCAAGTCTGTATCTCAGGAGAGCGCGGCGCGAAGAACCCGCTTGAGCTCCTCCTGTAGAAGGGCGTCCCGTATCTGAAGTCGTACTCGGGCTCGGAGCCGCTGCAGCACGAGGAGTACTCGCACTCGTGGCGACGCGGCTGCACCCTCCGCGTCGGCGCCTTCCTCTTCGGCTCCCGCGGCACTCCGTTCAGCTCGTACACCCGCATGCCCTCCTCGTCGGGGCCCTGCAGCCTAAGCGCCTCCCGAGCCGACTCAGACTCGGTGAACTCCACTAACGCACACACACAGTTAACCAAACTCGGGTTCTTATTGAGGAATTGACGAACGTCCGCCGGCACCGGGTTCCCTGGCCGGAGCACGCGAACTAAGGCTATCTCGCCGCAACTCGCGAATAGTCTAGACACGTTTTCGACTGTGGGCCGGTCTATGGGCATCCGGACGGCCACCACGGTCCGGGAAGGTGTCGTTTCGTCGTACGGCGGGAGAGCTTCCGTCCTGCGCAGCTTGGTTCCCTGCTCGTTGATCTCTAACTTAGTAGACCGCTTCAACGCCTCAGCGACCACTCGCCAGTCCTTCGTGAGATGCTTGACTCGCTTGAAGCTGGAAATTAGTTTCAAGGAGACGTAGCCCTCCTTGTTCCGGCGGACATGCTTTAGCAGGAACGCGTCTTTAGTGATGTTGGCGTCGGAGAAATAGAACTCCACTTGGGAGACGATCCGGGCGGCGAGCTCGTCGTCAGGCGGTGTGTACGGCGGCTCCTGGGACTCGGCGGCGACCTCGCAGCCGGAGTCCTTGCCGTTGCCGGAGCCGGCGTCGGAGGCCGAGTCGGAGAGGTCTGCGTGGTCGTCGGTGGACGGGCGGCGATCGGCGGCGATGCCCTCGTCCTCGGCCTGCGGAGGGTGCCCCTCCATGTTGCGACAGTATCTGTTAACACATGCGTGCGGCGCGCGCGGCGGAGAGAAACTGCGGGCGCGGGCGCCGCGCCGCCGGTTATATAAGGTCGGCGGGATGGGCGGGTAAGAGGCGCGTGGCATTGCAGACAGACCGGCGGTTCGATGCGGGCCTGTTGTTGTTTTGAGCGCAGGACTTCTAAGGCAAAGTAGGATTTGTTTTTTCCTTAAGAACGATTTACTTCGCCGCATCCGGCATTTTGTAAGCAATAGTCTTATACAGAGTTCGATCAATAAGCCCCAGAGTCAAGACCAAGTCAAGACCCAGACTTGCTAGCTCTAGGACCATGGTCAAATCGTTGCCTGAAAACTTGTACTGTTGATCTTATTTCAAAGAACCTTATTATTGTTTAAATATTATTATAACCCGCCTAAATGTCATGTAACTATAAAAATAAGGCAACGAGTGTAATTAAAATGCAACCACAAATAGTTGTGGTTTTATTCAATTAGCAAATCTCTATTTTGCATATAACTTTGCATAATACTACGACTATAGTTGTACCATTGTAAAGTCATAAATTATATATATCGATGCAAATATAGAAACATGTAAATCTTCAATTATAAATAGATTTTGAATGCGCACATTTTTAAGCACTTGACAATAAGTCATCTTTAAAATAAGCACGTAGTACAAATAACAAAGATTAAAACCCAAATACGAGACACACAACAAACTAATAGTTACTAACCTCTATGACCTATATAATTAATAGCGTGCCTGGAATTTTCTAGTACATATTTTTATCATACCTATATTCTCGCTAATGGCTTTACCGACACTAGACGTACTAAAAAATTTAAGCTCAGTTTGAGACGTTCTCAACGGTAATTCCTACCAGCATCTGGCAATGTCGTAGTACACACAGAGATATTTACATCGACACCAGGTAAGCATGGATTTTTTTCACAAAATCAGTTTCGAATGTAATGTTCTTCATCTCATTGCCTTCATATTTAGTTATCCAAGGAGGCTGCCAGGATTATGTTCAGGGAATTGCATCTGCATCTACACATACTATTAACCACTATAAAATAAAGAATTATTTATATATCTTATATATATTTTTTATTTCCATAGGAATACCCTCCCGCTGATGAATTCGGGTTTAAAAATAAGGGTTGCAAGTGCACCCTCTTGCACCCCTTGCCGGCACCCTTGGTCATCCAGGGAGAAATATAAACTTGTTTCGTCTTTCTTCTCCCGGAACCCTACGTCTAGCGTTGCCAGATGTCCAAATTTGCGCAAGACGACTTGATTTTTTTCTAGATTTCATGATCCCAAGGGATCAGGTGCCAAATGCCTGATTTCTCACTTACCTGCTTAATCCAAATTTTGATCAACTTTTGACGGGACAAATGGGACTCAAAATTGGGTATGAACCGGCACTTCTCAGATATGAGGCAAGTGCCTTACCATTGAGCTTAGTTTTTCGTGCATATTAGCTGAAATCAGCGCATTGATAAGTCTCAAATCAATTTACGATCACAGATTAGATCCCAGATAAAGGATCGCCATGAGTGCAGGCTGCAGTATGCGTGCTTCGTGGAAGTGCAGTCAACGGGCGCAAGGTGCCGCATTTGCATAATAAATGCTCGTGTGCTGTTTTTGCGTTGCATTATCGGTCTCGTGATAACAGCAGGGTTTACACTCAGAGTGTAATATACTTGAACCCGAATGATACATACATTCTATCATCACGCCCGTAATCTTTGAAGGGGTAGGCAGGGTCAAAGGGGCAGCTAACCCCTTTAATCACATTCAGCCAAAAATCATCATCTTATATTTATATAGTTCGCATTAAAATCCTTCTTGGTGCCTATTCCATCATCCTATACTTTAAATAAAAAGCTAAGAACTCCCAAGAAGAAAAATGGGGATAATGGATTCCTCACCATATATGTTCCAGACAATTAAGTATACTATGTGTACTTAAATTTGAGATATTAAGTAATCTGGAGGTGATAATTTTATTTCATTTCTTTATACTTATTACATATTGAGTGAGTTCGATTTTTTTGGTTTTAATCTAGATGATTTAATAATGTCACAATATTCGTAATAGTCGTTTTTTATTAATTATCGTAGGTATTGTCATGTACTTGATATTGTACCTACAATCAGTGGCGGATTTACAGTCTTGGCCGCCCTAGGCCCCAGGCCATAACTCTCAGTACTAAAGCGTCATCACCTAATTTTTATTACGATTGTCCGCCTCTAATATCTGGCCACCCTAGGCCCGGGCCTACTGGGCCTTAGGGTAAATCCGCCACTGCCTACATATATCCGTCTACTTCCTTAGCGGGGCAGAGAGAAATGAACGCCATATCGCACAATCCTTACACACCTCACTTGCTTCTTCAACATTCATGATTCTTTTCATACAAGTGAAGTTTAGTTAGTTGTATATCCTTCCACAATGAATCATCAAACGTCCATTGGACAAACCACTTCTTCCTTGATCTTTTATCACGAAATCAACAAATCTTTAGCGACTATTAGAAAACTGTCGCTATTAAATATAAATAAAATGTTACAACAGGAAACACAAGTGAAGTTTGAAAAAAGATTTCAGGCGTTTTTTTTTTTGAGTTATGATAAAGCATCTGGACAATGTAGTTAAATGAATTGGTTGTTATGCATAGTCATTATATAAATTATCAAAAGAACTTCCGTTTCTTGGCAACCGGCAGCCCTGCCTCATGTGTAAATGTAAAGGTTAACCGTACCGTTTGCGTTTGTATTGATTACGAATAACTTGAGCCACTCACGCATTATCTTAACTACTTGCTCCGAATGCTATATTAGTACCTTATGTTGTATGTGGCTGACTCCGAAGTAAGCAGCTAAAACACTTGTGTTACGGATATCAGAATCAACAGGGGTAATACAAATATATAGGTACCTAAATATTGGGTATTAACACCCAGACACAGAACAAACACAAGTATTCATCACACAAATGTTTGTCCTGGGTGGTGATCGAACCTACAATTCTTGGCGCATGGGGCAGGGCCGCTACCCAATGCGCCATCGAACAAGTCAAATAATAATAGTTACAACTTATATGTATGTCATTATCGCCTTCTAAGCGTAATGTTCCAAGCTTAGACTGGGTCCGCTTAGCCCAGGTCTGGTAATTAATTACATTGAAGCGACTGCCGGTCTCACCTTCTCAACCCTAAGATAGGGGAACCAGACCATTTTTGGATCATAGTTACAAATCACGATGTTTTCCCTCACCGCTGAGCTAGTGGTATAAATACGTACATAGATTTGAAAAATCCAGAAGTACGATCGGTACTTGTTTGAGCCAGCGCCCCTCGGTAATGAGGCGCGTGACCTTACCATTGAGCTACCACCGCTCCTATATAAATAAATAGTTTTAACTTATGTATGTATTTTGTTTAAATACACATATGAGCGTCGTAATCTCCGTATATAACTACAAACAATTACGAAAGAAAGAAACGTTACATAACATTTATTGTTATTTAAATAGCTCATAAAATAATGTAGACGCGATGTCTGTTAACGAGATATAAACGATGTGAAAATGTTTTGGCTGCACAATGGCGAGTATAACCGACAAAACACGTTTAATGGATTAATTTAAGTGGAGATTGTTAATGGAGATTTATTTGTTTTTCTTTGTTTTTGCTATCATCTTAGCGTTAATATCTCGTTCTTAGTCTTAGTTGGGCTCCGCCTGGACTGTAAACCTAGCTTTAACGAGCCCATTACGAGATTATTGGTTATAAAAACTTTCATTTAATAAATACAGGAACGTGCATTTTCCCTATTGAAGAGTATATTTATTTTTTTATTATTTTGACCTTTATAGTAATATTTACGGACAAGCACTGAGTACAATTAATGATTTAGAAGTTAGTCTGTGAGTCTCAAAAATCAGTGCGTAGGTTTGAACAAGAAAGGAATGAACATGAATCTAACAACACCCAGAGCCTATTTGACGAATCATGTGGTAGTTAAGTAAAAGGTAACATCTTATCTATTACATGTAAAGCTAATTCAAAGTCAAGTCAAAATACTCTTTATTTATATAGGTTTAAATCATACACTTTTAAATCGTCAATACTGACAATTTATAAGTGTATGATTCAAACTAACTAACTGATTCACCCAACTAGTAGTAACAGACGGACGGACAGTTGGGCAATAATCTTATTAGTTACGAAATGGGGTGACCGTCCCCTGATCTTGTTAGGGTGGTGTTGGCGGGTGACATAAGGAATTTCGTGAGCGTTTCTCCGTAACGGGCTGTTGACTAATGATCTCATTACAATAGCTTTAAATGTAATGATGACTTACATATGTTACTAGCTGTGCCCGCAGTTTCACCCACGTACGATAATGTGTCGTAGCGTGATGTCATATAGCCTAGGTTTATGTTTATATTTGGTTTATATAGGTTATTTTATACTGCAGGTTTCATAACGATGTTTTCCCTCACCGAAGAGCTAGTGGTATAAATACGTATATAGATTTAAAACATCCAGAGGTACGTGCCGGTTTTGAACCCGCACTCCTCGGTTAAGAGGTGCGTGTCCTTACCATCGAGCGGTGGTAGCTCTAATAAGTGCTTTTTTAAGCCTATATAAATAAAGATCATTTCATTTCATTTCATCACTCGATAAATGGACTATTCAACACAACAATATTTCTTCAATTCGGACCAGGGTCCTGAGATGAGCGCGTTCAACCAAACAAACAAGCTCTTCAACTTTATATATTAGAAGGTATAGATTATAGCGAGTGCGTGTGGTAGGTATATATTTATTATCACGCCTGCAATCGCCAAAGGTCCAAGCCCAACCAAGAAGTGTTAAGTTAACTGACGCAAAACATATATTATTATATGTTTTGCGTCAGTTAACGTCAAATATATGTTATTTGACGATATAGAGCGCAGAAACCTTTGAAACCACATTAACCCAAAATCAAAACTGAGTTGGGTTAGACGGCACATTATTAATTTTAAGGCCCAGACCATTTTTGGACTTCCAGACCAGGCACCTTCGGGATCGCAGAACGCTAAACTCCAACGAATACTACCACCACCATACAGACAAAACCGCGGGCGATAATAATAATAGCCAGCACCAAATAAATTTGATCATTCCAATTGACCAAGTCCGTTTCCTTTAAATTCGTTTTCCTTCACACGACTGGTATCCTGAAATTACTGAATGGTGGAAACTGCCTTTGCATAAATGTAGGAAGAAAACGTCTATAGTTTGATTCAATGCCTCCCCGTGTGGCGAGGTCGATACCTATTGTAGACTGCACGCCTTCCTTTTAAGGTAAGGATTTAACATATGGTCACCTAGCTCCGTACTATAATAGACTTGTTTACTTTACTATTATAGACTTAATGATTAGTGTTGTAGCTCAACGGTAAGGACACAAGCCCTAGATGCGAGATGCTGACTCCATCCTGTAGAACCCAGGCGGAAATAGCACGGTGTTCTGACCTTCTGGAACCCTCGAGTGATAGGTGGACCCTGTTCCCACCATTAAAAAAGGGTATACCGACCGAACCACTGGGAAGTAGCCTATGAACATTTGCAACATCATAGGTATCTTGTAATTCAATTACATTTACATTAAAAAAATTAAGATTTTAAATGCTAGTGTTTATTTCAGCTTAAAGCTATGATTGTCTTCCACTCTTAAACGGCTTCTCAGCAAGAACGTGGCATCCACCGTACACAGATCGCTAGACAAAGCCGTGTAACAAGAGTGACTCAATAATAATCTTTGTGTCAACTATACAACTCAGGCTTTTTAAGTTAACTCAGTATTGCGCCATATCGCAGCAAAATGAAACGCACAGTGCGTCTTAATCTATGAGACCTGAAGTAATTTATATATTTTATATACAATTAAGTTTAAGGTTTATATATAAGAATTAAGGCATAGATTATAACAAAGAAAACATAACATTTTCGAAGTTCTGCACAGCGCCATGCGCCAACATATTTTAAAGAAATGAGTTAACAAACTTGGCGCAGTGAAGTGAGTTAGCGCACTTCGTGACACAGCGCAGCGTCACACTCGCCTAGCGTGCATCGATCGCCTCGTACGATACTGCGAGGTCGCGGATTAGCAGAATACATACGAATACCGGTACTCCGAACTGAAGTGATGTAATATTTTGATTATTTACAGCCATTTTCTATATTAGAGGCAGAATTTTCACGTTAGGCAGGATAGATGTTATCAAGGTGCCTAAACACCTTTGACTATCTCTAATCCAGTTCATCATTGTTAAAACCTTGTAAATTCATGCCCGGGTTTTAATCAATAGATATCCCTCGGACATGAAGCGCGTGTCCTTACCATTCAGCTACCACTTAAGATACCCTTCCGACGTGTTAGTCAATTAAATAATTAGCGTTACGATATAACATAATATTCTAATAGTCTCAATAAAATAAGTGTTATACGACAAATTATAACTTCCTCGTTCAACACAACCTTCCAGACTCACTGTAGCCCATTAGGCACAGAACAAGATCTAGGCGCCGGGCAACCTGCTATCATCATTACCTCGTGACAGACAGACAGACAGGAAGCACGCGGCATCTAACTGGTGTTGTAACACGTAAACCTTCAATTACCGCCACGGAAACGTGTTATTCTGCTACAATTGTAATCAATACTTATCCTTAATAATATCTACTGCAATTTTTTTAACGTTTAACATTCGGCTGATGAATACTTATGTTTGTTCTGTGTCTGGATGTTAATAGCCAATATTCAAATATATAAATAAATATTAGTTATCCGTAACACAAATGCTTATGCTACTTATTCTTAGCTCGGAGTCAGATCAATGTAAGTAATGATGTCTGATGTTTATTTATTTATTACATACATACATAACATCATGCCCATAATCCCCGAAGGGGTAGGCAGAGTCAAAGGGACAGCAGGCCCCTTTAACCACATTCAGCAATAAACAAAACTGAGCTGCAAGTGGCTAGCTTGTCGCCTACACAATCACATACCCAAAACCCGATATACCATTAGTCATCCTTTACTACATGCTAGGCAAGAACCACAGTTGGCACATTATTTTTAAGTCCCAGACCAACATGGGACAATGGGCTGAGTTAGATGGAAAATTGTGAAAAAGTAGTGACAAGTGACTAGCTTGTCACCTTCATAATCACATACCCAAAACACGATATACCAATAGTCGTATTTTACGACATGCTAGGCAAGAACCACAGTTGGCACATTCTTTTTAAGTCCCAGACCAACATGGGACAATGGGCTGGTTTAGATGGAAAATTGTATTTATATATTAAGACTGATATCTGTTTATGGTGTTAAAGGTAAGTTAGATATAAGTAACTAATGAGCTTACTGTACTAAACATTCTTATCACTATGTGGTGTTACCATGGGCGGATCCACGACCCTCTGGGCTAGTTCAACTAGGCTAAGACTAGATTCAGTGTCGATAATTTTTCTTGTACTTGTATTTCTTTATTTATTGTCATTGTTGAAACTCAGTCCTTACTTCATCGTTGGTCTCCATCCAAACCCACGTTTTTTTTTTTTTACTTGGGGAACTCCCACGAGCCGTCACCCTCCGGACGGGGATCCAGAGGGCGGTGTGTCGGACTCGAACCGACTAAACCCCAAGGTGGCCTCCATCGGCGCAGTTCCGGAGGAGCCGGTATCCCCACTGTCGGGACTATACGACAGCTCCTCCGGTAGTGCGCGTGCCACGCTGCGCGGCTCACCTCGCGCGGCGGTGGTCGATGCTGTGCAGCCCACGCCATCAGTCGTTGGATGCACAGCACCGAGCACGCGCGCGCGTCGAGACATGCCAGGCCACCCAGCATGTCTCAACTACTCCGCCCAGGATTCAGACGCCGATCGTCCCCGTGACCGGCGTCGTGGGCCCACTCTCGCGCTGTGCCCTCTGCTAAGCCAGAGGGCACGCGGAGAGCGTCTCGTCAGGGGGGCCGCCTTCTGCCCGGCGACCCAAATTGAGGGCAGAGCCCTGTCGTCACGGAGGGAGAGCATCGAGACGCTCAATCCCTCCGCGACCCACCACGACGCGACCCAGCGCGCCCCTGTCGGGTTGCCGAGGATAGGGAGGCGAGCAACGACAACACTCAGCTCCTCCTCTTCCTCGGCAACCCTGGTCCGGTCGCAATGGGCCTGTATACGACCGGACCGCCGCAACTGCCCGGATGCAAGTCGTGCAGTCGCGGCTCACCTCGGGGTCCCTCTTCGCTTCAGCCCTGCCATGGCAGGGCCTACTAAGCCCCCCCGGTACGACAAACCGAAGACCCCAGCGGGGGGGATCCAAACCCACCTGGCATTAGTATATTAAGCATCGGTGGTGCACGCAACAACTATAACGATGAGTTTAGTATCAGACAAAGAAGTAATGAAGATAAATTATATCATGTATATGACATGCGGGTTATTAATCTATACGAATATATAACCCAAAACATGCTCAGAATTAAACCTTAGCCTGAAGCGTAGGACCATCGAGTTAATTTTTTGTCTTAAGGCTATTATGGACTATAATACTGTTTCCCAAACTGGGTTTCCTCCGACCCCATCATTTCTTACTCAGCGTAAGCGGCAAAGGCCGATTTTCATATTCCGGCAAAATGCTGTTTTGGTCTACCCGGCCCGTTCTACTCCTGTATCAATATCCTAATTTTAAATACATATCGTTACCTCCGTAATCCCTGAAGGGGTAAACAGAGTCAAAGGGGCCACTAGCCCCTTTAACTACTTCAGCCAAAAATAAAACTGGGCTGGGTTAGATAGACAATTGTGAAAAATGGTGATAAGCTCCTAGCTCGTCACCTACACAATCACATATCCAAAACCCGATATACCTACCATTGCCTCTTAAGACATGCTAGGCAAGGAACATAGTTGGCACATTCTTTTTAAGTCCCAGACTAACATGTTAACAGCCATGAACGAGCAGAGGTGTCAGAGGATTTGAGGTTATATGCCATCTACTTCCGTCTTCAACAAAGAGGAGTCCACCAACTCAGAGGCCACACACCGTCATTTGACAAGTGACGTGGCGGTACATAACGCGTTCTCGTCGTTAAAGGAAGCCGTACAGTCTCCCTGACGCAACGCGGTTTGGGCGGAATTATGTCAGCTCAGCGAGCAGGTCGGGTTACACGGGGGCGGGAATTAGGGCGTTTAGGGGATACTAGTTGTGGCGCGTGGTGTTGCGCGTGGTTGTTGAGTAACTCTCGTATATAGAAAAATCAAATAAGTAAACTATATTGCACTACCATGGCTGAATTCTTCGAAAGGTTATACAATAAAGAAGCACCAAACTGCTTTGACAATATTCAGCCAATGAAAAAAATTGAGATAGGTTTTTAGAAAATTGTGGACAGTAGTAACATGTGGCTAGCTTGTTGCCTATATTATCACACCCAATACACCATTAGTTTCTTTTTGCGACATTCTAAGCAAGGAACAAGTTGGCTTATATTTTTCAATTCAAGACTAACATGGGATCTATCCCATGTTATATAGGATAGGCACGAGGTCTATTTTTAGACCACGCGTTAATATGATAGATTTAAATACTTTCCATTTATTAATGTGACGTCACACATTTTGTGATCCTCATTCACATTATGTCAAACTTTGAATAAATAGGGACTTACTATTTGTTGTCATTAAGCGGGGCTCAGCTCAAAAAGTTTAAGAAACACTGACCCAAATGAAGCTCAGTTTTGCACATCTGCGCTCAAGTCTGTTACGTTTTACTTTTTGTAACGAAGATGACAAGGCCACGATAATTAAACGAATGTTCAATTAATATATGTAGTTGTGGCCGTGCGACCTCCCGCCTTGACCTTGCGAATGTGAATGACTAAAAGCGGACAGGGAAACGGCGCGGATGATCAAAATACGCGCGTGCGTCTGTGTGCGCACGCGATGGATGCTAGATAATTTATTGCTATTGTAACTTATGATTAGTTTCTCAAACTTGTTTACAAAACATCTTTAAATGTCCGTGATTTCAAAAGTTTCTGTTGTTATTTATAAAGTAACAAATTATGAATTAACTGTCTTATTCTTTTTTTGTATGTAGGTAGGTACGGAATATCAAGTCAATAGCACATTTAGTTGTAGGAAAAACAGTTATAATGTATAGAAGGACAGACAATACCAAGAATCTAATCACGAGGACCCTTTTTTACCATTTAGGTCAGAACTCATAAATATAAAGGAGAAAATAGAATTTTACCTTATATGATAATTATATAAAGCCTTATTGAGTATTACAGAGAGACTCATTATTACAGAGTAAGGTGCGACAGTTTGACAACCACTGGCTGTTGTCTTTTTGTTAATACAATGATAAATATTCTTTATTACCGTTAAAATATGTTAATCATCATAAATTGATTCTGCGGTCGTTTTACGCGACTTATGAAAATGTCCGGCTGTATCGACCCATTGTTTTACAATAAATTACAATATCTGCTAGCTAATTATACTCAATAATGTCACCGTTTGTCGAAGTTTAATTGATTTGGCTTGTTTAAATATTGGAAACTGTCAATTGAGTGAATAACAAATGGATAGTTGTTGAAATAAAAAAGATGATCAATGGCTGTTGCTTAATATTCATTAATGTGGATTTGTGGAAGTGACTGTCAACTACTGATTAGCAATAGTTAACAATGTTGCGAGTCGGGCCAGTGGTGAATTATTCTTTAAAAATGTAGATATTTCTCGGGTCTGGTATTTATGACATAATTGATTCTGATTTTCATAACACAAGTCTCGAGTTATTTGGATTTAGGTCGATGTTCTTCTTCGGGCATATCTAAATATCAAATAGTCTAAATATAAATAGTAAATTCTTTACAATAATCCAGCACTGACCGATATTAAAATCCACGAACTCTGATACCAGGTCAATCCAATTAGGTAGGTGCTTTGAACCTCTGAAAGTAACCTGATCCGTCATCATAGTATATACCTACGCTAAAATTAGTTAGAGTTAAGTATGCAATAATTATCTTCTTAGTCTTATGTCCGATTCTCAATCGGGGTTCGTTTAGACCTTCACTGGATTTTGAAAAATCAGATTGAAGCATCAAAATCATCAAATTACATACATAAATTACATACATAATATCATGACGGTGGCAAGCCCGAAGGGGTAGGCAGACTCATGAAGCAGTAAGTTCCTTCAACCACTTTTAACCAAAAATGAAATTGAACTGGGTCAGATGGAAAATTGGGTAAAAAAATAATTAAAAATCGTTTATTCAGTATCTTTTACATAATAACATAAAAAATGGCTGGAATCGCCTTTTAAGTATAAAAAAGAAGTGACAATAAGTGGCTAGGTCATCACCGATTTAAACTGTAAAAATCTATTCTCGCATTGGAGGGAAGATATGAGTGTTGTCTTCAACGAGGGCCTTTTTCGCCACGGAGCTCTGGGCTGCAGCCTTAAAAGGTCCTATAGTAGATCCGGCCTTGCATGCGCCAACATATTTTATGTAAGTGAGTTAACTCATCCGGCACATTGAGTTAGCGCATTGCTAGGCGCAGCGCAAAGGCGGACTACCCGGAAGGCTGAAGGTCACGTGTCAATGACCCCGCCGTGCCGCGTGTGCTAACGAGCTGTGGATGCGCATTGTCCTAGCGTGGCCTACTCGGACACAGCTGACCGAATAGCCCCAGTGACGTAATCGGAACATGACAGGTATGTCATGCAGGACCAGACAGGATCAGGCGGTTGAGCCAAGCATACGCTGTAACTGGTACTTACTACCAATGTTACCCATTTCTGTTTTTTTTTTTTTTCGTAAAGTTAAGGTCAATATTAGTGGTGTAAATGTTAATCGGAATTTGGCAGTAAAGCTTTTTTTAAACTTACACACATGCATGCCTGAAATCCCCGAAGCTATCCAACTTTTTCACAATTTTCGTCTAATCCTGTTTAATTTTGGCCATACTGACTTCCTATAATGGTATCATTGATTTTGATAAACTTATTTAGGAGTCACATATTGTATATTTATTTCACACTTCTGCCCAGCTGCCACAGTCATTAAAACCAATGAATTATAATATTTTTAACAAATTTTACAAAAATCTTTACGATATTCGACGACAAGACGATTTCTTTATTATTACAATGTCATTGTACCTGACCATGGGGAATAAATTACATGTCGAAAATGAATTAAAATATTAAACATAATCACAAGTTTTCGCAATTTACGGAAGTTTAATAAAATATGTTTTTTTCGTTTTGAACCTTATCTATGATTAATCACTTGTGTTAAGATCAAGGTGAAATCAGCGAATACGCATTCTCGTTCGGATGCGATGAGACTTTGCGGAAGAGATAGTCGCTGATGATAACACTGCTATGTTTTTTTTAGGTATTTTATCCATCCCATGTTGGTCTGGGACTTAAAAAGAATGTGCCAACTGTGTTTCTTGCCTAGCACGTGGTAGAAGGCGACTGATGGTGTATCGTGTCGTGTTGTGGGTATGTGACTGCGTAGGCGACGTGGTAGCCACTTGTCACTACTTTAACACCATTTTCCCTGTAACCCAACTCTAGTTATTTTAGGCAACACCTCATTGTTACTGAGCTCAGCCTACCCCTTCAGTGAATGCGTAGGTATTTATTAAGTACTTATGGATTTTATCTCTAATTATCTTTATTTGACTTACTTAATCCTTAAGTTTAAACGGATCCTATCTCGGCAGAAACTAGAAACTCGGTACTAAACCAACCAACTTGAAATAAATTCCTATGGTAATTATACTAGGCCTAAATAAAATAATATAATGTTTAATTCTAGAATAATGGACAATTCTTAACAAATATACGTAGGTATAATTAATTTTGCGAACCAGACGAAAGAAGACACAGGAACAAGCTTAGCTTTTCAATCACACATACCTACATGCTTATAAAAAATATAAAGCTATCAGTACGTTGTTTAATAAATATATATATATATATATATATATATATATAATATATATTTTGTACTACTAAGAAGCCAAATAAATAAATAAAAAAGGAAAAAAGATAAAAGATATGCCCCGGGTGAGGATCGAACTCACGACCTTAAGATTATGAGACTTACGCGCTGCCTACTGCGCTACCGAGGCCCGTGATGTAATGAACGAAAATACAATACGCACTCGTATGGATTGCGCAACACACCGTACAAGATCTTGTGACAAAAATAAACATGGGTAGTTTAAAGTGAAATATAAATAGTTGCTAACATTCTTTCGCGATAAATAAATTTATTAAAATCATCGTGATACTACCTGGTTTAAAAAGTATGGAGTCGATATTACCTAATTATTATAAGATTCAAATAAAACTGACCCAGTTTTATTTTATAATTTGTGTTCATATGAGATATTGCATCATCAATACATAATAAAAAAGAGGCCCCCGTCGCGTATATCTGTCTGTCTGTTTCTTTATAAGCTAATCTTAGAAACTACTGCGCCGATTTTGATTAGGTTTAATAGATAAAGTGAAGATTGAAAAAGGTTTAGGTAGGTATGTATAACATTTTAAAATATTTTGTAGTAAATACCTAAGCAATTTCAGGTTTTAACTAGAAAAACACGCTTCTTCACTTGTCTAAACACCTATACGCTGCCGGGGCGGGCGGGTAATTAATTATTTATTTGTTAATTATCACCTCTTCCCATTCCCCAGACCAAAACATATTGTACTGGAGCAAAAGCTGCCCATGCTTGTTCCCTTAAGTTATCAGTCCAAGTTGCTACATCTCTGGCTAATACGCCTATTTTTGAAAGCCAAATAACAAATCCAATTATTATAACACTTCCTATAATTTGGCGTTTGTTTATTTTGAACACTCGCGCACTTTCATATCCGAGCAGCTTACGCAACGGAGCAGGGGCTCGCCCCGCGGCGTCGCTCGCTTTTTGTCTATTTGCACTAATGACGGTGACGTGCGACGAGATAGCACGAGTGGTTATGTGTGTACTACATAATACTCGTATGTTATGCGAGATGTGCTACCGAATGCACTGCATCACGTGATGTTTAATTGGAGTTGTTTTTAGGTCTTTTTATCAACCGACTTCAAAAAAAGAAGAGGTTCTCAATTCGATCGTGTATATTATATTTTTTTTGTGTGTTTGCGGATAACATCGCCGTTTATGAACCGATTTTGATGATTCTTTTTTTGTTGGTAAGTAGATATCCCAATGGTGGTAAGATGATAAGGAATCCAGGGCCTGATGATGGCATCTCAGAGAAATCGAGGGCAAGCTGCAACAATCGTAGGGGCGGCTAGTACGTATGTTAGTTTTATCATTAAGTATTTTAAAGCACTACAATTTATTGAAGGTCTGGAGACGATTTGATGATGGAGCCGAAAGACAAGACAGAACTTCTCAACGATTTACAGCAGTTACTTTTTGTTGGGGTTTAAAATAAAAACATTTTAACAAAAAAAATACCGACTTTAAAAAGGAAACTGATAAAAATAAAAATGACTAGGCCAAAGTAATACGTATTTCAATTCTTATAAATTTGAAGTTGGTGCCAAGTAAATGCTTAAATTGGTATAGGTACAAATTACAATTATCACTCAACAGATTAATTTTCGGTGATAATTACCTACTAATATTAGCTTCAGTTGTATCAAGTCATTGTTTTACTTGGCACTGACTTCAAAATTAGATTTCGATTCTAATGGAAAAGACATATTTTTTATCTGTTTGTTTAATTCCGACTGATCTTTGAAACGACTGGACCGATTTAGACGGAACAACTGATGTTAAAAACTTAGGTACATTAGGCTCTTAACATAACACTAAGTGGAAGCCTTTTAAGCACACTTAAATTTATTTATTTTTACTTATTTTTGTTTGTAAGACGTCTGTAACTTTTTTTTTTGTGTGCTAAATAAATATATTTTCTTTCTTTCTTTCTTTAAAATTTTAAGAAACATGGCAAGAGAACGCGTACCAGACCCTTTCACTTAAATTTCATGCAGCCAAAATCGTGGGCAAATTGCTAGTGTCGAATAAAATACCAAATCAAACAGATGCATAAGTAATTCTATTCAGCATACTGACTTCGCCCGGGTCAAGGCGAGCTCATTTCAGGTTTCTCTTACCTTCATACACTCGGCCGAATCTTGTTTGGAAAGCAAACTCAAAAAATGCTTCGGGTAAAGGACTTTTTGTGATTGCGTCATCATTATCTTCCTAGCTTTGTACCTGTGTGTATTACCGTTAACTTAATACCGCTCCAAAGCGATAGCTTGACAGTAAGCAAGCGCTTCACAAGCAATGAGGGCCGGTTCAAAACCGGGTCCATAAGTTCAAACTTAAGTACAAATTTTTACCACTTGAAAATTGGTGTATACCTAGACTTTTAAAGAGCTATGGGTGTGTCACTACGAACCAAATTGTCTGATTTCCTATCTAATGGTTACAAAGGTCAGTAATTACCAGACTCGCTAAATCCTGAACGGTGGTATCAGCGAATCCTGACTAAGCACGGGACATAACGCTAGGAAGATGATGATTATCTTCTTTGCTATCTATCATTATGTACCTTGTTAATTTGGATCGACATTTTGTATAATAAACTCTTTTTTACGTTACATAACTTCACAGAGGCTTACACAATCTGTGAAATACCAATACCATCTACCAATTAATATTTTTCTTACCAAATATTCTACAAAACTTAGATCGAATCATTAATGTCCTTAATGTACACAATAGTCTTGATTCTAATCTAGGCAACCCACTTTCAAGTGTTCGATAACTCGATAATTGTGTTTCCAAAAAGTCATTTAAAGTAGCCATAGTAAAAGTGTTGTGTCTACGCGTAAGTGCTTACATAATGCAAATGAAGTTATTGACTCGTCTGTTTCTATTCAGTGAATAAATAACAAGTGACGTTTTGTTTTAATTTAAATCTGCCCGTTAGTTACAAGCCCATGTTGTTAAAAAAATTAAAAGTAATTTACCAACTGTGTTACTTGCACTGTGTTACTCGGTAGAATCAACGTTCCGAACCTGGCGGTAGAATATTTATTTTGTGCCAGCGGTGTCACCCGCGTTTATGGTTAATATTATAAAGACTATTTCCGTCATACATGATTTCTATGTAACTTTAACCATTAAGGCTGCACACGCGACGGAAGCTTGAAAAATTGAGTAACTTCTCCCGTTTTATCAACATTTACCTTCACTACTCTGCTCCTAATAATTGTAGCGTGATGAAAAGTATACTATAACCTGCCCAGGAGTATGAAGAATAATTGTACCAAGTTTCGTTAAAATCCGTCGAGTAGTTTTTGTTTCTATAAGGAACATACAGACAGACAGACAGACAGACAAAAATTTTACTGATTGCATTTTTGGCATCAGTATCGATCACTAATCACCCCCCGATAGTTATTTTGAAAATATATTTCATGTACAGAATTGACCTCTCTACAGATTTATTATAAGTATAGATTATTATGACTATTCATAAGTGCTTTTGTGGAGCCTACATAAATAAAGATATTTCTATTTCTATTTCTTGCTATCATTACTTTTTCTACCCAAATTCAGTTCCATTTTTTTACCAAAAACGCGTCAACAATTTCTCTAACAGCTATCTATGGTCGGCGGTGAGTACTTACTCATCCGTCCGCCCGATATAGCGGGTCTACGGAAAGTAAGTACCTTCTGGAGACCGGCTAGATCGTTGACATAAAATAAAAAAATAAAAAAAGATTAACCTATACTGACCAGAACATATTTAGTTCAAGGAAAAATCTTTCCGCTTTTAAGTTGTTAGCATAAACATACAAGGGAGACCTAATTGATAACTTCAAAGTTAAAATCCGGAAAATAGTGTCAGCATAGAACGTAGCTTTAATAGTTAATTAAATAGTATTTAATAGTATTGTTTCAAATAAAAAGTTCATAATGGAAAGAAATCATGAGTGCGGCGCCGACTGGAACTAATTCATAAAAGCTCCGGTCGTAATCTCAACGAGCTTGCATGCAAAGATTAATGAGTATAAAACAAGCGACAAATGTGATCCAGAATCGTAGCAGATTATTTGGACAGATTTGAGCTTAGATTAAATCAAATAGTGGATTTGAGGTCGGTTTTGAGGGGACTTGACAAGATTATTTCCTGTAAAGAGTATATGAGAAAGAACCTAAGGCCAAGAAGTGCCGCAGACTCTTTCTCAAGGGCTGAGGGCCAGACAGTTCTCCCGTACCGTGCTTTGTCCCAACCAGACTCCAACTAGGCACGGTGTTTTTTTTAATCGATAAAAAGATCCAGGGCTTTCAAATCGACTTTTTTATTTTTTTCATTTTGAATCCTGATTGAAATGAAAATGTTGGTAAAACTATGATTATTAATATTCTTATTATCACGTGATTTGAAGACCCGGTATCAACCCAATACAGACGAAGATGTTGTGTTTGTATGTGTCTTAGGGGACACTTGTTTTCATTTAAGCATGATGTGATAACCGCCTTCTGTATTTTTCACATACAGTTGAAATCACGGTACCTATCCTTTTTGATTAGTTTATGAATGTTCAATTAGAGTAACTTAAGTGTTTATGAAGAAATTAGTTTTTTGGATATTTACGTTACTTATATTTTCTATTAAAACATTTTTGTTACAATAATAATTTGACAGACGTCTTTTTTACTTTTATTTTCTAAAAACAATCATAATAACTGGCCATGTACCTACAGTTACATACTAATAAGGTTTTACTTCAATTTATTTAATTTAAGCTTGAACATTAAGTGTTATTGTGTTGTCACTGGATTCACATTTTTTCGGTTGAAATATTCGCGTATAAAATATATTTAGTAAAATATTTTAACTCGATGACAAGATGTCCACCATTTTGATTTATGATGTGATGTGTGTAGTAGTGTCAATCTCTTAAACTTCCAAATGCAACTCATACGATTTTTTTGCTAAATTTAAATTTAAATTAGTTATAAAGTTAAGGGGCCTGCTGCCTCTTTGACTCCGCGTACCCCTTTGGGGATTATGGGCGTGATGTTATGTATGTATGTATAAATATGAGAAGAAAATTTATAAATCGTGTTTAGATTAATTATTTTTTACAGTGATGTGATGTTAGCATGTCAAGTTAAATATGTTTGAAACCGAATATTTTGATTCGTAGAAAGTACGATGCATATGAGAGCGATGGTAACTCAATGGTAATTACCATTGAGTTACCATCGCTCTCATATGTCCTGTGTCCTTAAGGACACGCGCCTCTTAACCAAGGAGTGCGGGTTCAAACCCGGGCATGTACCTCTAGATTTTTCAAATCTATGTACATATTTATACCACTAGCTCGACGGTGAGGAAAATATCGTGATGAAACCTGCGAATTCAAACAACTTTGAATTTGTAACCATGATCCAAAAATTGTCTGGTGCCCCTATCTTAGGGTTACGAAGGTCAGATCGGCAGTCGCTTCAATGTAATTACCAGACTCGCTAAATCCTGGATCATGGTCTAAGCGGACCCCGTCTAAGCACGGGACATAACGCTAGGAAGATGAGAAAGTACGATGCATGAAAAGAAGTATTGACACCTGACAGGAATCATCTTAGGTGAAACAGACATACTGATTAACAGCACGATAAGGAAATTACCTGTGTTACAAATAGTATCTGTCACATAAAACCGACGAAGGTCTCATTTGTCGTCTGAAATTATACGATGTTTCAAATTCTTTACAAAAGTCCGTTGATAAATTGTAATCAATTCAGGAATCAACCTCAGCAAGAGGTCATTGCCATTCCAAAAAGCAAATAAACAATGAGCGAAGTTGCCAGAACTTATCGGTACACAACGAATGTGACAGTCGATTAGTCACGAGTGTCCTAGACACAGTGCGAGCCGGAAGGAGCCTTGTCAATGTCAACTTGACATTTGCGATACATGACCTGCACGACGTATAATTGCAGGGCTCTTACTAGGGTTCCATTTCCTTTATTTGGAACCCATGATGCCATATTGGCATACATTTCCAGCACACATACATTTCCATATTGACTGACAGACAGAGACTTTGACACCGCCATTCAAAAGCGGCCAAAACATTTGTTTGTAAACAAAAATTCATGAATATGATCGACCGTAACAATATTCTAGTGATGGATAAAGTCCATCAGTCACCCCACGTTATACGGAGCCGTGTAGAACAAGCTACATCACTACTTGGAAGGCCCACACACTTCTATCTTCACTTATGTAATTCGGGTACATTTTATCCAGAATCCTAGCTTTGACGGTTTGATAAATAGCAACTTCTTCCATTTTTAGCTAAGCAGACCTACCTACCACCTTTCGTCTTGGCATCACAATGAGCAGTCAAGGCTACAATACTCCGTTAGTCTCAAAAGGAATCAGGTCCTAAAAACCTTTTTAAGGTTTATAATTTGACGCTTTTTTTTTTTTTTTTTACTTGAGGAATGCTTACTTACGCACCATCCAGTTAGAGTCCTGGGTGGACCTAAAAGGGTGAGTCGGGCTCGAAACCGGTAGCAATCTCCGGAGACCCTACCGACTAAACCTCAAGGCTGTCGTTCTTCGGGCGCTAACGCAAAACCAACGGGATCCCCACTGTCGGGATTCATCTCGTAAAGTCTACGTAGCGCGCGCTGCCGCCTGGCGGCCCATCTCGAGGGAGTGGTATTCTCCCCCAGAACACCTAGGGTGGTGTTTCACGACCACATAGACAGCTGTGTACCCTATCCTGACGGACCGGGTGTAACACCTGCAGTCGGCTTCTCCGGGGACGATAGAGGGCCAGAGGACCCTTCCCCTAACCCCCACGACCCCAAAGGCCCTTTTAGTCGCCTCCTACGACAGGCAGGGATACCTCAGGAGTATTCGGAGCCCCCCCTGCAGGGCGCTTATAATTTGACGCTAATTCAACGTCATTCAACCTATAATTATACTTCAGACAGAGCTAAACGTCAGTTTGACGTCAGGGTTGTTAATAAATAAAAATAAAAATGTTTTATTGCTCAATAAAAATACAGTAAACCTGTGGTAAGCACTTCAGAAAGTAATGACAATACTTGAAATACGATATAATACTTTATTGTTTACATATAGGGCACAGCATAAATACGGAACCAACTACTCCAGTGAGTACTAGACGTTTCCTCTCTTCCATACAAGATCACACAAGATCCTTGCCCACATACACACATATGAACAACAACATTCTGCAAACTACACTTATAAGGAAAGCAGCTTTTCAACGCACCTGCACCCCCAACACATTTTTAACTTTATTCTGCATTATTTAAAGTTCATTATCGATTGACAGTTCAATTGTAAAAAAAAAATTAAAAGGACAATTTTTTCCGTAGCAAGGATTATACAGCCTAAACCGTAAGTGGAACGGGTAAGGTCGATTATCGTGTGCAGATGTGTTATGACATAGTAACGATATAGCATTCGTATTGCCATTGCCATTCCGACTCCATTGCCACGGAAGGAAATAAGGTCACACGAGTGAGAACTATCAATATGTGTTTATTATGTTGATCGGATGTTAGTGTTGAAGGCAGATTCGCATATTATTGTGTATGCGATTCCGTGTGTCAAGAAACACTTATCCTATATTGGTACTAACGAGTGATAGTGGTCACATGGCAAACTTCTATGTATTTTTAAATGTAAAATATTGTTATGGAGGAAATAATAGGAAGGAAAAAAGAGGGATATAGTAGAAATTAAAGAGCATCTAAATGTGGAAGATTGAAATATTCCATAATGTAGGAAAATTTTAAAATACAATTTAAGAAAGTAAGAAAACCGAAGACAAAATGACAGCTGTCAGCACATACTTTAGAAAATAATAATGTTTAAATGTATAATATGAGGCAAAAGTTGACAGTATCTAATTTATTTAGGGGGTAACTTGAGGGATGAAAGGTTGGAATATTTTCGTGATCCTGTGGAATTACTTAGGTATATTTTTCTTTGTCTGACAGGAACGAAATCCCGGGCAGAAGCGAATTACTTGAAATATTTTTGTAAAAGGGTTTAGTCTTAAATCTTTACTGTATATGTTATGGATAATATGACAGTTTTATGGAAAAGTCACAATTAAACGGCAATAAATATCGCAACATGTAACAGTGTCATTTTAATTGGCAATAAAAATTAAAAATTCATAACCGAATGTGTTGTTGGCGTACAGCCATAAACTATTATTACTTAATAATTATTATAATGAAGTGGAATTTGGAGCAAGTGTCCCACGCTTGCCCAACTTCCGAGCGGGTGACCTCACGGCAATGTCAGGTGAACTTCGCATTTCACCGGCTAACCGACTGCAACGGATTGAAAAGGGCAATGTGTTATCCGAGAGCGGAACTTGTATTTCGCGCGGCGTCCTTCGTGTTATCTGCTTGACTGGCTGAAAGGTTCGCTCTTGAGGTGTAACGTTTTGACAAACAATTGCGCTGACTCAATTCTGCCCAATGTATGTAAAAGAAAATTCTGACAACATTTTCTTTGAATAGCTGTCGAAACGCCGAGGAAAAGTCTAAAAATGCCGCGCTTTGCACCTCACAGCTTAATCTTCGAGTTTAATTTCAGTTAAATCAGGCAGCGCAATCAACTGTGCCTGAATTACTGAATTCGAAAAGATTCTGATACTGGCGAGATACGAGTAAGCTAAGTAGACGTCTATTTGAGGTGTCGTTTTGTTTTAGCCTGTTTCTTCCAATAGTGTAAACTCCTATCCAAAGAAACATGCCAAATCCTTTGCAAACATCGGCGAACAGCATCTGCCAAAAATATTGACAGATGCTATTCGGACGCGCGCCTTAAGTGGATTACCTCGAAGAAACCTGCCAAGCGCGAGCTGCACTTGCTCGCGAAGAAAAGTTTATAACCAAATATGCCCTCAGCACACAGCCCTGAACGAACTAGAACATAGAGCATCACACGAGCGAGCAGCTTCGGAGACGTGACAAAAAAGGCTGAGCCCGATCCGCGGAACCCGGCGGCTCAATGTCGCCGCTAATAAGGTCAAGAGCGCGCGTACGGGCACTTGCGCCTGCGCAGACGCTTTCGGCCGGCGCGAGACACGGCCGGAAGCGGAAGGGAACCACACACATACGTATCAGTACGACTGCAATCGGGGTAGTCGGTCATTTAGCCTAACATCAAGTTGGGTTAGATGAAAAACTGTGAAAGTTAGTGACAAGTGGCTAGCACAAACCAGTAGGTACCCAATACACCATTAGACGCCTCTTTATAGAATAGAATAGATAGTCTTTATTCGACACACACATTAAAACACAAGCTATAGGAAAAATATGAAAACATAGAAACTTAAAAAATGTGCGCCAAAACGGCGCCCGCTCAGCTGTGTCGTGAGACTGCCTGATAGGCAGACTACGACCCTGGTTTTCAGCGGGTTCCTGTGTCTACTGTCTTTCGACATACCAGGAAAGGAACAAAGTTGCTATATTATTTTCAAGTCCCAGACTAGCATGGGAGTATATCAGTTATATTCACAGGAGCTCTAATAAAGCTATGAGAGATTACGATGGATTTGTTATGCTATATTGTCGGAAAGAATCCACTGGGGCTTAATCAGAAGGATGTGTTTAATTTACTTTCATAGTTTAACTTTTTTTTTTACGTGAGGAATGCATTTACGCACCTTCCAAGTAAACCTAGGTTCGGCCTACAAGGGTGTGTCGGGCTCAGAGCTGTCTGGGTGGTCATTCTTCGGCCGTGGCGCAGATTCTCTTCGCGAAATCAACATTACGTCGCAACCGATCCATGCAGCCCATCTCGCAGGTGACGCAACCTGGCCCCAGCACACCTCGCGGGTGCTCACGACGGCACAGACCACAGTGTCACCCCATCCTGTTTAATGGACGAGGATCGACGTGTCGTCGTCTTCTCTGGGGCTGCTTAAACGAAGTGAACGCAGGCCCCCCGCAGAGACTCTACAACCCCAAAGGCCCTTTTAGTCGCCTTCTACGATAGGCTGGGATATCACAGAAGTATTCGGAGCCCCCCCTGTAGGACGTTTTATAGTTTAAGTGCGTTAAGTACCTATAACCCGGATCACGCTTCTGTCTAGTTTGTTAGTCTAGTATACATGAGACAAGGACGCGGAGATTCTGCGTTCATATACTGTGTTTCAGTCAGTATATGTAGGTACACCTTAACAAAAGCACCTATAATCTTCCTTATGTTATGTCTCGTGCTTAGTCGAGGTCCGCTTAAGCCATGACAAACGAAAACAACCGATTCATCAAACTTAAAAACGACCCAAACTGGCCTTTGAATATTTATATTAGAAGCGGCAAACGGGCGGGTAGAATTAATTATATCAGCTTAAAATTTATATATAAGTAAAACCATAGATTTAGAATTTTTTGACTACGCAAAAGATACATAAAGCGTGGGAGCGAGAAATCCTGTTAAAATACAAACCGCCCGAGAGAAAAAGAGACAGCGCATGAAGTACCTATATGTCAATGTTTTTGCGAGTAAGAGGCCATAGCGTCCCGGTCTTTTCTACGTCGCAGTGAAATTTCTGCATTTATGTATTAAACCTTGGATTATAATCGAGAATATTAAATGTGCAATTGAGGTGACTTGTTCTGTACGTGATTGTGAGGTTACACGACGGAATAATCCGAATAAATACACTTTTAACAGGTAAATACGATTTTATCATTAGATTTTTTCAAACCATATTTTGTCAAATTGTTGCTAGTAATCAGTTTAGAAAAATATGTTTACAATAGTATATTGATTATAATTGATCTTTCTAAGTATACATCGTGATTATAATCAGAATTGGGGAAAATATTGTGTAAAATTGTAAATAGTTTGGTTACGCTAGTGCTTGACAAAGCGGTGACGTCACGAGTATCGATAAAAACTTAATCGTCTTTTAGCGACATCATGACATGAATACAAAGTTATTTAGCCAAGTTATGTTGAAATATAATTATATTCACATTGGGAATTCATTATCTCCGTAAATTTGTTAGTTAAGTAACTGATAATTTTTCTAGGTTTCCAAGCAATCCAGCATTGTGTAAAAAGTGGATGCGGACTATAGACAGACCAGATTGGACTCCCAGTAAGAACTCCATTATCTGCAGCAAACATTTTGACGGCAAATGACGGCAGCAAAAAATTTGATGCACTACATATTATTTTTAAATAACTAAATGACACCAAATTAAAAGTTGCTAATATATTATTTGTTCTATTTCATTCCATCAGTCAAAGCAAAAGTCATATCTTTTTGTCTTAGTATAAATCATAGAACATATTTCAATTTTTTAAATTTTTTACACGCTGAATATACGAAGAATTTTACCATCTCATTGTTTATAGAACTGCTTAGAATGAGATTTCTTACCGACTAATTCCAATTTACCTAATATATACAACCACTGATTTCAATCAATGCCATAAATAATTAATCAAAAGTATAAAAAAGCGTATTAAATACCTATATTATTAGTATAGGTACAACTGAATCAGTCGATAATGTAAGAGTGCGTCTTTGACATCACTATTTTTAACTCACACATAGACGTCAACCAACACATGCTTAAATTTATTATGGTCATGTCTCCGAGCCGTCTTTGTGTATCTTGTACATCCTAAATCTATGAGTAAAACGATTAATTTAGATTCATATGAAAATATATTAATGGTTTTATAACCGCTTTCGCTCCTATCTTGCACCACACACGATTACAAGCTTATTTATATACGATTATGTGTTTAAAAACATATTATTATAATAATTACTTTGCCATTTCTCACGACTCGAGCGAGCTCTTTCAGTTAATTAAATCACGGTTCCGACGATGATAGTTACACATTTGAGATTCAAATTCTGTGGTCAATGATACTTCAATTAATATAATTAATGATTACCCACCACACTGATAAGTGATAAGTTTCGCTATGAAAAAGTTTGTCGTATGACCAGCAAATTAATTTTTTTTCATGTCATCATAATCTCAATTTATTTGGCATCGGGCGGCTCTTTTATATTAGTTAAATAGGTAATTTATACATCCTGCCAATCATAATTACCTAGAAAGATAACTATCAAAATTATGAACCTCCTTTTTGCTTTTTTTGTCTGGTTGTTGTCGGGTAACAGAGATCCCTACTACGTCTAATAAATAAAGAAGATGCGTAGGAGCGGCGGTTTGATAGTTTCGGATAATTTTACTTCAATATACATACTATCATCATACCCGCAATCTCAGAAGGTGGGCAGAATCCAAGGTGTAAGGAGTTTGCAGGGCTCCTTAGACCACATTTATCGGGATTTCTTTTATATTATTCGCTCTAAAGACACACTCACACACACAAATAATGCACAGTGAGAGAGACAAAGTGGCGCCATCAGATATCACATTAAAATAAAATAAACAAGCAAAGCCATAACTTAACGTACAGCCAACTGTCAATATAAAATTTATTGAATAAATTTCCCACATTCATTAGTTTGTTATCCACACGTTTAATTGTATTGTACTTATTTTTACAGTAATAAAATTATTTAATGTTAAATAATATATTATGTTTTTAAAGTTCAACTGTATCTTGAGAGAACATCTATATCTTACGTCACCTCGTTAATAAGGGCGGTTTCAGATTAGCGTATTTTTCTGCGCGTATGCGGTCGTTTCAGCATATGCGCTTACACGCGCGCTACATTACGCGCTTCTAAAAACCAGACTCGCGTAAACGGGCAAATTTTCGAACCGGTAGTGGTGCCGTGTCAGTATTAACATGGCTTCTGACGAAGAAACATTGCTATTTGCGTTACTTATTCGCCGTCGACTGAAAAGACGAAAAAGATGCTGAGTGTCACCGTAGTTGCATCAAGTGGGCGCGCGGGGAGGTGGCGGGCGATTCCTGGGGTAATTTTTATTAAAATAATTTTCACCCCCGAGAAAGGGTGGCATCCACCCCCAGGTCAAAAGCGCAAGTTGGCACTATGTCACTTTTGTTTCTTAAGGTATCTCCCACCTACTCACCAATTTTCATGAAAATCGATGGAGATTCAACGAAATCGGAGGTGTAAACCTTCATTGACTGTACTTTTATACGAGTTTATAAGCGCGTCAACGCCCGTACCAGTTGCGCGTGTAGCCAGAGGCGCGCCTGTACGCGCCTACATGCGCTTCCAAAAACGAGCTTTTACGCGCATATAAAACACTAGTCTGAAACCGCTCTTAGTAAATGGCGGCAGTATTAGCATCAAATTGTTGCTAATCCTCAAGTACTTATTCGAAGGTCCGTATTTTATAAGGCTCGTAAAATTAGTCCTACTTATTATATCAATGTTTGTATGTTCGGATGTTTGTAATTTAATAAAATATAAAAAAAATGACAATTTTGAAGTCTGAATTGTCATAAAGTTTTATAAATATCGTCAGCTAGATTCCTATTTCTTTAGGAAACAATAAAAAACAGATTTTGATACAATATACTTACAAACATATTAAAAATTTAACTTTTATTTATTCATATACTCGTACCTTTTTAGAGTTCCGTACCCAAAAGGTAAAACGGGACTCTATTACTAAAGACTCCGCTGTCCGTCCGTCTGTCCGTCACCAGGCTGTATATCATCATCATCTTCCTAGCATTATGTCCCATTTTTGGGCGGGGTCCACTTAGACCATGATCCAGGACTTAGCGACTCTGGTAATTACATTGAAGCGACTGCCGATCTGACCTTCGTAACCCTAAGATAGGGGAACCAGACAATTTTTGGATCATGGTAGGCTGTATATCATGAGTATTGATAATTAGACAGTTGAAATTTTCACAGATGACGTATTTCTGTTGAAGCTACCACAACAAATACTAAAAAACGGAATAAAATCAATATTTTAGGGCGCTCCCACATAACAGACATAATTTTTTTTGCCGTTTTAAAGATGATACAGAACCCTTAGTATGCGAGTCCGACTCGCACTTCGCCGGTTTTTAAATTATTAAGTCCATTTGATGTTATGATGAATGCTTTGAATATCATTAATCAGTTGAATATGATAGGCACAGACAGTGACGAAATCATTAAAGAGTTAGTTGTGTGTGGCGCGCTGTGACGTCATACCATGCTTATGCTATACCTACTCTTTTGGCTCTTAAGGAGCTCACTCAGTTGTAAGGTCCTAAAATAATTTTAGGAAGCCTTAAGGGCGGATCTTGTTTATATAATAGGTATGCCTTGTTTTGCTCTGATCTTCATACAATGTTTTTATATTTAATACCGAATTGTCTCAGTCCGATGTTGGTTTGGGACTTGAAAATAATGTGCCAACTGTGTTTCTTGAATGTGGTTAAGGGGCCTGCTGCCCCTTTGACTCTGCCTACCCCTTCGAGGATTATAAGCGTTATGTACATATGTATCTTTGTAATACCACTATTGTTTCTGATATCCGTAACACAAGTCTTTAAGCTACTTTTAGACCTTGGAGTCAGATCAATGTATGCGATGTAGCCTGATATTTATTATTTATTATACATTTTGGACCAAGCAAAGTCTCCTTACCATGATAACGAGTAAAATTGTAACATGGCTCAGAAAAATGGATCGCGACCAGTCATAAGGTAAACGTTACAGTTTTTAAATCCTCGCACTCCTGCGCAGTGCCTCAAGTCATGTGCACCCTTTTCAATTAAGTGACCGAGTTTCAATTAAGTGGCACATCCCCTAGATCAGTGCTTCTCACACTTTTTATGCTATGGAACCCTTTAAGGAAGCGGAGTATTTGACGGAACCCTAGAACAGCGCGGGCGGCAGCGCAGGGAGGGTTGGGGGGAGGGTGTAATAATCGACTTTTAACGGATTTTCCCCCAGGAGTTATGATATTTATGATCAGTACCAATTTTCATGGAACCCCCAAAAAGGCTTCACGGAACCCAAGGGTTCCGCGGAACACACATTGAGTATAGCTGCCCTAGATCAATAAACCATCTAAATATAGCACAACAAAGTTCAAAATCGCATCCGGCAACCAGATCATCATTTCTACTGGTCGTTGTCAAGACACGACCAACCTATCAACCTTTATTTTCGAAATACCATCGGCACGGGTTGACCTTTGACAGAAAAATATTCGCGCTACGCATTTTCCTTAAACAGACATAAGAGGTAGTGAGCCTTGCTGGTGTTTGCCCACAGTTGTTGGCAAACATTTTGATAAGCCGCCGCGCGTCAAGTATAATAATTGTAGTATTTATCTTTACATTGTCCATTGTAGCTAGGGAGCGGTGGTAGCTCAACGGTAAGGACACGCGCCTCTTAACCGAGGAGTGCGGGTTCAAACCCGGGCATGTACCTCTAGATTTTAAAAAATCTATGTACATATTTATACCACTAGCTCGACGGTGAGGGAAAACATCGTGATGAAACCTGCAAATTCAAACAACTTTGAATTTGTAACCATGATCCAAAAATTGTCTGGTTCCCCTATGTAAGGGTTACGAAGGTCAGATCGGCAGTCGCTTCAATGTAATTACCAGACTCGCTAAATCCTGGATCATGGTCTAAGCGGACCCCGTCTAAGCACGGGACATAACGCTAGGAAGATGATCTTTACATTGTCCAAACAAGATCAGGAATTTGTTTCATCACCATGTCCATGTAACTATTTAGTTTAAGAAAATATAGATATAAAATAAAAATACATACATACATAACATAATCCTCGAAGGGGTAGGCAGAGTCAAAGGGGCAGCAAGCCCCCTTAACCACCTTCAGCCATAAATAAAACCGGGTCAGATGGAAAAATTGTGAAAAAGAAGTGACAAGTGGCTAACTCGTCGCCTACTTAATCACTTACCCACAACCCGATATACCATTAGTCGCCTTTTACGACATGCTAGGCAAGAAACACAGTTGGCAAATTCTTTTTATGTCCCAGAACAAAAAGGGACACATAAAAATAAATATAAAAAAAACTTTATTAATAATAGACTTACAAAATTATATTCCTAATTGCAATTATATTATACAATCATTAATAAATCGGATGGCTGAATTACCGGGGGTCCCAAACTAGGTCAAATCTGTCATTTGGGAAACCTTTTTAAATGAAATTGCTATAAAATTGTATGTTTTGGACGGGACTTATGCACGAGTAATTGTGTGATGTGTGTGTGTGTAAGTATATATGTGTGTGTTTGTGTGTGTTTAAGTGTTTGTATATGTGATTGTGTGTTAATGTGAAAGTTCATATTCCTATCTGTTTCCAACAAATGATTCTGTTTCATCGCAATCGCATGAGGAGATTAAACGCTCCACTTTCTTCTTCATCTCCTTAAGGGCTCTTTCAAATTAGACTTCCAATTTGAAAGAACCCTTAGACTTATAATAGCATCACACGGGTGCAATTTACTAGAATCTTGGAAAACTGCCCAGGGTATTAAAGAAGGTACGGTGCCTTCAAATGAACAAGGGCCGGTGCTATTTTATAAACACTAAAGAGCTGAACTGTTAAAACTTACCCAACCCTGCCAAACACCACATGCTGGCAATAATAAACCTAAAATTATCTGAAAAAATGCCTTGATCACGGACAGTGATAAGTTAGCTCAATTCAAAATAGATTATAAATAAAATCGAAAATTAATAAGAAAATAGCTAATTCAACGAATCGCTAAAGTATCCACCACCAATCTTTGACCGACTTTTATAAACTACCAAAACGGAAAGCTTCCATAAGATTATAATAGCACTGTGTGACGTCACGTTGTGCTACGCAACTGACAAACTACTTCAATGCGAAATACAATCAATCAATGACCGTCTTAAATTAGATATTATTTTAAATAAACAATATGTCGACTTTATTTGCCTTCGGTGTCGACATCACAAGTGCTTCTTCTTTGCGATCTCAAACGCTTATCTACACAATTATGTATGTGGGAGTGTCAAGCCGACCCGAAGCCCGACCTCGCGCAACCTGTCGGTGAACTTTGCGGCCTGCGCCTGCGCACCGAAGGTTGCTCCAGTAATTGACAAATGGATGCTGTCAAAAACAAGTGACAGCACGCCAAATGTCACATTGGCAAATTGAGCTGGTTTGGATTGGATTTATGACGTATTTGTCTTTGAGTTGCCACTGCGCACGACCGCGCTTACCCCTAGTAACGTCTGCGTGGAAAACCTCCTGTAGCCCTGGCACCAATGTGCGTTGCGCACTTCCCACACAGGGGCGAGGTTGCTCTGGAAATACGCTATAGTTGACCCAGAACCACTCTCTTGTTTTGTATTGTCAAAGTAGCTTCTACTTACTTATTATTACTACCCCTAACATATCTTCAAAGATAAGTTCAAAACAAGGGATAAAAAAAATGTTGGCTGCACAAACCCCAAGGTGTTAAACCTGACGGCAGGTCGTAAATATACCACCTTTAGTGGTATATTAAAAAAATTTCACCACAACAATACACAGTTCAAACTCCCACTCATTTTATAAATCGTAAATAAGCAATATATACAACCAACTTTATATCTCACGATGTGCTATAGAATGTGTATGTTTCAGACAACCTCAATGATACAGACGAACCCTGTCTGATACATATACGCACGATTTCTCAAGCAACAGCATATTTCCGAAGCCATCGTGTCCAATTTGTTCACCAATCTCTATTTGTTAAACGTGATCAGTCAATGATAGTATCATTGAGAATCGTAAGTAAATAAAATTGGATCTACGAAATTAAAATGCCTTAGATCGCTTGTACTACCGGAGCGACCTTAAAACGTGATTGCATCGTATAAATTCTTTTGCGATAAAATTGTGCCAGATTTTATTTTAAAGAAAAGTTGTTAATGTTAAAAGTTATTATGTGGTATAATTTATAATTTTTTAATAGTTCATAAAAATATAAAAGTTGAATAAATTACAATAAGCATAAATTTAAAATGCCATCGCCTGTTTCATAATTAACATTAAAATAATTTAAAACTATTGATTTTTTTTTCCTTAGGGCTGATTATTATTATAAGAAAATAGTGCATAGATTACTTTATACACTATCTCTTGTGTATATAACAAGTTATTACAAGGACAAAGTAAACAATGCAAAAAAACAAGTTTATTAACCATGAATATGTTTAATGCCGTATTATGTTAATGATTAGAACACAAGATCACATTGGACGGATTCAGGCCTAACAAGCCCAATCCAGTTCGCATAATCCTCTAAGTAAACGCATACTTGTAATATTCTAATACAACTGACCTTTTCAAATTTATAATTGACAGTGCCTTAAGGCATTGAAGAGCCATCGCTCGATACAATAAAATAATAACATTATTAATAAAAACGCAATCTAACTTGACATTGGAATAATTATTTAATTGGAAAACGCCCACAAGAGACTAATTTGGGAATTTTGGTAATTTACCGAGTTGTGTTTTGCGTGGAAAAACCGGACGGTTCCGAAAAGTGATTGACACACATACAGCAACCTTCACCTTACTTGTGAGAGACAACCACAATGGAACGAAAGGCAGTGAGGTATTTAGAGAGTGGAGATGAACTTTCAAAATTATATTATACAGCCTAAAAAAACGACACTCCAATTTTCGTACACTGTACAGTGCAGTTATACAATCCTTAATGGGTGGGATAATCCCATAATAGATTATAATGTTATCCGCAGAGGTGGACAATTCAGAAGCCACTAGGAATCCCAGCGGGATTCTGCGGCTACATTATAATCTATTATAATCTAATTTTAACAGTTACAGCACCGCCAGCGACCTCTCTTAACTTTAATGTTATTATTATCTTGGTGAAGAAGGATGGTAATTATAAACACTAATGTGGTTTTATGCTAAGAAATGTGCACGTAAATAAAGAGTAGTAATTATATGTCAGTAATAGGTGTCAAAAGGTGCGGCCAGAATACCAGTGCTGCTGTGGCGACTCTCGGGTTGCTGCAACACATGCTGAGGCTCGGACCTTGTTGGCCATAACTTAATGTATGTTTCTGTCTCATATGTCTGTATTATTTAATGGTCAATAAATATTTTCTAACTAACTAACTAAACTTCACGCCACTTCCCTAGCGGGGTAGGCAGAGAGAACCGAACGCCATATGGCACGATCCTTACACACCTCACTCGCCTCTTCAACATTCATAATCCTTTTCATACAAGCTCTACGATTTTTAAATATTTTCTATTCTATTCTATTCTAATATGTTAAAATCCCACTGCTGAGCAAAGCCCTCCCCTTGTGACCTCTCTGCACTGTGCCTCTTAAGATTAAAATGGCTAAATAAACATTTTCGTAGGTATGCTAAAATTTACAGATTTCTTAATTTTCATTATTTGACTTGCATACAATTACAGCCTTTAAAGACTCTTTTTTACGATTACAGACACGACCACAGTTTACCTACTGTTAATTTATACAGCACGACATCCCACAAAAACATTATTAAATATATTGTTGATTATATCAAGTTTTTCGCATAAATGTCCATACAATGCAAGAATGTTAAGGACCATGTAGGTCAGTACTTGATTTATATGAATAACTAGCTGTGCCCGCGGTTTTATCCAAGTTTATGGTTAATGTATCGTAGCGTGACTTTATATAGCCCAAAGCCTCGATAAATGGACACCCCCAGAGGAGCTGCCGTATAGTCCCGGCAGTAGGATACCGGCTCCTCCGGAACTGCGCATCGGGATGCCATATTGGGGTTTTAGTCGGTTCGAGTCCGACCCACCGTCGTAAAGGCTCGTGGGAGTTTCCCCAATTAAAAACAAAAGCAGTTGATAAAATGTATTTGTAAAGTAAATCCATGGACGTAGAAGGTTGACATGTGTTCCTTTTATATTTATATAGGCAAACAGAGGGTTAAAAGTTTGTATAAAATTTTGTCATTAAAAAAGAACACTTAAATAAATTTTAACAAAAATAAAAACCGACTTCAAAAAACCCCGCAAAAAATGTTTATAAAAAAACACAAGTAAAAACCTGCCTTAATAGCCATTTAAATGTCTAAACACTAAAAAGTATAAAATAAATTCTTTCGACTGCTTCGATGAAAGTATTAATCTTTAACACGTATTTAAATATTTACAATAATCAGTTAGTTTTGGAGTCGGTGCCAGCCCGCGTAATTATATCATCATTTCGGAATTTGCAATTATTTGTTTTTTGGTGAAGGGTGGTAAAATAGGTTTTGAATAAGTATACAAAATCAATAGTAAGTTAATATACTCATATTTTAACTAATTTGTTTCATATTGTTATTAGTAAGATAATTTGTTATTAAGTGTCTACTTATTTTTTAGTTTGGCTGGCACCGACTCCAAAACTAACTGATTATTGTAAATATTTAAATACGTGTTAAAGATTAATACTTTCATCGAAGCAGTCGAAAGAATTTATTTTATACTTTTTAGTGTTTAGACATTTAAATGGCTATTAAGGCAGGTTTTTACTTGTGTTTTTTTATAAACATTTTTTGCGGGGTTTTTTGAAGTCGGTTTTTATTTTTGTTAAAATTTAACTTATTTGTTACTTTTTAGTGAAATTTATTAATAGGTAGGTAGACCAAATCAAAACGAGCTGCTTTAATGAGACAGTGCCGGTCTAATGAGACTAAAGACGAAAAGGTATAACGAGCCTTTAATGTTTAAAGAATTACTTAAAACTACTAATCTTTAAAGAGTTATACCTTTCATCATCAGCTAAGCAACATAACATGATGAGTACGAGACGCAAATACTGGAATCGTTTTAGAAAAAATAAATAAAACACTTAACATGTCGTTAAAATTTAAGAGTGGCCCTCGTTTTCATGGAATCCCATCACTAGACCAAGACTTGGTGAAATTGAGTCTATCTCGAGAATAACACTCAATAGGGCCCTATAATATTGAAAGAATTATCCACGAACTCCTAATCGTTAAGGAGTTACACCTTCCATCATCAGCTCAGCAACATGAGATTATGAAAACCAGACGGAAATACTTGAATTGTTTTAGAAAATAACTAAAATAAATTGTACGCGCCTATAATACTTGAGGGTTTCCCTCGATTTGCCTAAGATTCCTTCATCAGATCCAGATGTGGTACCAATAGGACCAACTCCAGGATATACCCTTTTGAATAAAAAAAGAACTCTAAAAATCGTCTTACAATTCTCGAAGATATCAATATTTAAAGAATCATAAACTAATACCTAATCGTTAAGGAGTTGTACCTTCCATCATCAGCTCACCAACATAAGATGATAAGTACCATGCGTAAATACTTGAACAATCTTAGAAAATGTCTAAAACACATTGTACGTGCCTATAAAGTTTGAGGGTTGCCCTCGATTTTCCTGGGATCCCTTCATCAGATGCTGACTTGGTGGCAATGGGACAAACTCGGGAGTAAACCCTTTCGATTAAAAAAAAAATTTTGGAAATCGGTTAACAATTGTCAGAGATATCGAGTAACATACATACAAAAAAAAAAAAAAAATAAAAAAAAAAAAAAAAAAAAAATTCAGTCGAATTGAGAACCTCCTCCTTTTTTTTGAAGTCGGTTAAAAAAGAAAGAGAAAATTCCAAGCGGGCGAAGCCACAGGCAAAAGCTAGTCACACAATAATTACAAACATTTGTTGCAATTTTCCACAGCATCAAAACAACTGCAGTGCTATTTATAACTCACCCTGAAATTGCAATTCTCTGTGCATCTCAGAAAATACGCGAGGCTGATCCTACCTAGGCTATCTATAAATAGTTATTGCACTAAGTGCATAGTAGGAAATGCATTGCGGAAGTTAGTCCGTTGCATTTAATGAACTAGCAAGGCTGGTGATAAGGTAAATGTTGGTACACACACAGGTGACAAAGTCCGGAAGTCGTGTTGCGTTGCAATGTTTTGCTTGCAGGTGTTAAGTGCATTTAGATCGTGATTGCAGTGTTTATTGCAATTAATGTTTGTTTCCTTTTATCATTGTAGGCGTTTGAATAGGGATGTTGAGAAGATGTACAGCTGTGTGGGAACCGTGATTCTGTCTTCGTGATAAACGCGACGAGCGTGGTCTCCTCGTTCATTTATTTCTGTTTTTTTAATACTAGCAGCGCCTCTTGGTTGCACCCGCGTAGTTCCCGTTCCCGTAAGAATGCGGGGATAAACTAAAGCATATGTTACTCGCTGATAAAGTAGCTTTCCATTCGTGAAATATGTTTGGAAATCGTAGCATTACTTTTGGATTCTTTTCAATTCAAACAAACAAATAATCAAATATTTCCTCTTTGTAATATTAGTAATAACAAAAAAAAACGACTTCGAAAAAAGTAATAAATAAATTTACTTGCCAAAATAAGACGTATTTGAATACTTATAATACGTATTTGAATACTTATAATTTTGAAGTCGGTGCCATGTTCAAAAATTACTTGGTACAATTGACGGTATATTAGTAGGTAATTATCACCGAAAATGTATCTGTTGAGGGATAATTGTACCTATACCAATTTAAGCATTTACTTGGAATTGAGTACATCCTCCTTTTTTTTGAAGTCGGTTGAAAATAGATTACTTACAATTTTGAAGAGACTTGGTTTTATGCTTAGAAAGTCTGACTACGTCATCAAAGGCTGAAAATATAAAGGTTAGAGTGTGTAATAGAGATGAAAGAAAGAAAGAAAGAAAGAAAGAAAGAAAGAAACAATTTTATTTGCATAAACACAGTTATAAAGTTGTTACAAAGGTTATAATGTTCTATTGTGTTTAGCCTGCTCGCAGACGTGCAAAAAGTATACATTAGAGAATACGGGCCCATTATACCATTAGAGTCATTAATTTGATAGTAATAAAATAATTGAATAAATAGATTAACATTGAATGAATTAATAAAATGTCAGCGTTTCCAGTTATAATAATCCTTAATACTATAAAAACATTTGTCCAGGAGCCACTTGGTCAAAGTTTTTCTAAATAACTTGCCTTGTGATGTTTTTATTTGTTCCGGCAGTAAATTATATATTTTAATGGACATATTGTATATGTTTCTTTTATAAATATCTTTACGACAAGGAGGTTGATGTATTAAGTTTACATACTGTTGTCTTAAATGTCTACTCGTGGCTTCTCTACGCGTTTTGTAATATTCAGGAAAGGTTTTAACAAAGAGGCAAGCTTCTCTAATGTAGAGACAAGGTAACGGTAGCAAATTAAACTTTTTGTAGAGGGGTTTGCAGCTGTCAAGGTACCAAGCATTATCCAGGGCGCGAATACACCTTTTCTGTATTTTAAAGGCTTTATCTATATCAACTGAATTACCCCACATGAGTAATCCATAGCTAAGTATCGACGACACATATCCATGATATGCTGTAAGAGCTGCTTCCGTCGATACCGACTGTCGCAATTTTTTTATTGCAAACGCAAAACGTTCCAGTTTTTTGCATACAGTATCTATGTGGCCTTTCCAGTTAAGGTGTGTGTCTAAATTTATGCCTAAAAATTTAAAACTCTCTACTTCATCTATTGCGTCATTATCAATTCTGATATTTAGTGGTTGCTTTGTGGTATTATAGGACCGAAATTGCATTATTTTTGTCTTTGCAGCATTTATTTTTAGGTCATTGTTATTCAACCATCCTATAACATGATGGATGGACATCTGTGGTTCAGTCATACATGTAAAAATGATGACCATCTGTTACGTACCATTTATAGTAGAAGGATACGATCTAGGGACACTTATCCATACTTGAGAATTAAAAAAATCATCGACTTCGATTTGAACCAACACAACTCGGATATAAGCCGCTGGTATTACCCACTGAGCTATCTCTACAAGAAAGGCAGAATCGAAGTAGAACAAAACGAAGCCAGCAGCAGATAGCCCCCGCCATTGACACACTAACGGAAGCTTCCTGCGCGCGCGCCGGACGCGCGGGAGATATGCGTACGGTCGGCAGCGACAACGATCGTCGTCGAACGTCCCTACTTAACGAATGAGATGACCTTCGAAACGGACTTACATACAAGAACGGAACGACTTACTTTTCATGACCATGCGATTCAAACTACATTTAACATTATCACAAAACCAAAACCTTTTTTTCTCCCTGGGAACCTGAAAACCGAGAAAATCTCATGAATACCCAGGTGGCCGGGGAGCGACGTGTGTTATGTCGGACTCTTACCGGCTCAAACCCCCAGGTCTTCCATCTCTGCCGCATAGTGTCAGGGGCAACCAAGGTACGCTTGCGCAATCTTCTCCATCACCCCGGCGGCTCAGCCAGCACCCAGCGCTGGTGCAGGCTCCAGGCTCCAGGCACATGGAAGAGGGATACCTCTGGCCCGCTAAAGGGCGCGAGTAGGCGGGCAATTTGCCTTCTTACTCCCACCTGTTTCTTTTGAACAAACCCAACATACAAAATTAGTCAAAATACAACATATTATTTTTGAACTAAACAACCACCGCAGGACAATTAATATATTGATATCATAGATTGATGGGCTTGGGCTGCATGTTCAAATGGTTAGAGACCCCGATCACAGAAGCAAATATTGATGAAATTGGTACACCATACATTTGAACCCTAATGTTCAAATGGACTGGTTCGATGGCGCATTCGGTAGTGACCCTGCCCCATGCGCCAAGAGTTGTGGGTTCGATCTCCACCCAGGACAAATATTCGTGTGATGAATAAAGCTTGTGTTTGTTCTGTGTCTGAGTGTATATATCCAATATATTTAGGTATATATACCTGTAAGGATAGTGTAAACTTTGAAAATAATAAATAAATAAATATTTGTAATACCACTGATGTTTCTGATATCCGTAACACAAGTGCTTAAGTTGATTTTATTTATTTAATATTAATTTAATGTAAGATATGACATAAAAGTGAAAATGCAACAGACGGACAGAGAAACTTTCTAATTTATAACATGAATATATATTAATTAGATATTTTTGCAATTTATCTGCAGTCAGTACCGCCCGCACGCCTCTGACCTTACCCAATGTCGCTCGAGTTGACAACAATTACGCACCTTTCTACACAATCGGCTTTGCAATAAACAACCGTATTTCATTAACATAAAGAGTCCAAAATGACTCGAGGCTACGACTCTACATATTAATATTAATGAGTCTTAACAGTTTAAAGTTAGAGGTCATTTTCCCGCGTAATAAAAAGTAATGTAGTGCGATTTGGTAGATTAAGTTTGCATATGTCGCAGTTAAATTTGGAATTCATAATTAGCATATTTTTTTATTTTTTGAATATAGAGCAAAAGTATGACCTATTACGAAATTATGTAACGAATATTATAAAAAAGATGAACATATTTTCATAAAATTACTGAAAAAAAAAAGTTGAATATCAAATTTTAAAGTACAACTCAAAATAAAATTAGTTAAATGGATAATTTTTTTGAAGTGTAAAACATGTTTTCGTTGAATTCAACGCCGATAAAATCACAGGTAAGTGGTAAATAAATCTCATAAATCTGACAAAAATATTCTAGAAATAAGATACAATTTCAGTTACGACTTTAATTTAGAGCAGTTTGTACAAACACTTAGTGGTGTTGTTAAATGGAATTGTTATATCCTAAGTCTAGTTCTTTGTGTTTAAATTATTGTTATCACCACATAACTCTTGAGAAGTACATTTGTTCCCTAATATAGGTCATGGCGGGCTATAATTTGTACCTAAGGATTCGCTCGGGCCTAATTCTGTGGAGGCTAGTTATTAACACCTCAATCAGCAATTTGTTCAGTTTTGTTTTTGTTTTTTTTTTTATTTTTAAACACTGAATCGATCAGAAATTTTGCATCTACTTTGTCACAGGTACTACTCATAAACTTTTGCATTTATAATGTGTATTATCCTTATATAAATAAAAAAATCGTGTCGTGGTGTTTGTAGTCGAACTCCTCCGAAACAGAGGCAGCCTTTCCAGTATGTTATCACTGCTTGACTGAGACGCACCCTAGGACCTAGTGGGGAATCGCCCTATAAATTTAATGTTTGGTGGACCAGTGGCGGATTTACCCTAAGGCCCAGTAGGCCCGGGCCTAGGGCGGCCAATCGTAATAAAAATTAAGAGATGACGCTTTAGTACTGAGAATGATGGCCTGGGGCCTAGAGCGGCCAAGACTGTAAATCGGCCACTGGTGGAGACATCAGAACCTGTCTGCACGCAATGTTTAAGGTACCACAAACGATAAGTATGGCAAGGAACGCGGAGCCTAGAACAAGGGCGTTTACACTGGGTGACCGAGTCCAAGCAAGAAGCTACTCCCGCCCGCACCAAAGGTGGGAATTTGGCTCAGTGTCGCGCCGCCTGGGGCGTCTGCATTACAGGTCTAGACCGACGGTGGCGCCACGTGGACCAGGCACCTGGACCAGCTGCTCCCAGCGCCCCATGTGGCGCTCACTACCCATTTTGTATCGAAAACGGGGTGAACTTCGCCGGGACAGCTAGCAGTAAAATATTATCTAACAATCCCGGTATAATTACATAACGCCTTATTTCCCACCTTGCCTGCCGCAGTCACAAGCGATCAGTCGCAGTTATCTTACCATCTGGTGTTACTTTCAGGGGCACGTAATTACATTGTTTGATTAACAATTAGATACATTATCTTAACCTCTTAATTAAATGCTCGCGACTTGTTCTTTTTACATTCTAGTATGTGCCGGAATTATGTACGGGCGTATCTTGATCGGGGGGTCCTTAAAGTGTCTATTTTCTAATTACTTATGTACGATTTAGAGGTTGCATTAAATTTTGTAAACATCGTTATTTTATATTTTGATGCAAATATGATCTATGCACCCTTGTAAAATATGTTGTTGAAAAGAGTAACTACCGAGTTTCTTGCCGGTTTCTTCTCGGTAGAAGCAACATTCCGAACCGGTGGTAGAATCATATTATTAGTTGATTTTCTTGTTGAGTTGACGATTTATAAGTGTTGTTTCAAACCTATATAAATAAAGAGTATTTTGTCTTTTACTTTGCGTTCCAGTGGAGCCCAGCACAATTTGAGCTGTGCTTGATCCAATGATATGTGTTGGTTAAATGCCGCTAGATTTCAATTCCTACCAAAGATAGGAATGCTGGATCAGCAATTCAGGTGGGTCCAGCGCAATTTTAGGATCCAGCTTCAAGTGCTCGTTTTGATTATATTCTTATAGTCTAATTAACTATTATATTGTCACGACTGCCACTTACCAGATTAAATAATAAATAAACAATAAATTCTCTAGACTGACACATCAATTCCATAGTCAAACTAAGCTTATAAGCTTACATACATAATACATACTTAACATCACGCCTGTAATCCCCGAAGGGGTAGGCAGAGTCAAAGGGACATCCTTTAAACACATTCAGCGAAAAACAAAACTGGGCTGGGTTAGATGGAAAATTGTGAAAAAGTAGTGACAAGTGGCCAGCTCGTACCTACACAATCACATACCCACAACCCTATATACCATTAGTCGCCTTTTACGACATGCTAGGCAAGAAACACAGTTGGCACATTATTTTTAAGTCCCAGACCAACTTGGGCAAGATATAAGATATAAGCTTGTACTATGGATACTAGGTGAACGGATAGACATACCTAAATACGTTTATAAACATCCATGACTCGAGTACAAATGTCCATGTTCATCACACGAAACATTTGCCCCTAGCGGCATTTGACGTGACCCTTGCTTTCATAGCGAGGGTCTCTGACCACTCGACCAACGGGCCTGTCATTCATAACATTTAAATAAATTTGAATAATCCGTGCTAAAGTGCCCGGATTTGAACCAGCATACGAGGCGCGTGTCCTTACCATTGAGCTATCACCTCTCCAGTTCTGCACCGACCGGGTTATCAATGACAGCTATATTACTACAACGTTATAAGATAACCTTGCATTAATAAAGTACACACACGTTTTGTGCTCTCAATAATATCTATTACAGATATTTACCGTGTGGCTAGGTTTAGAGTTCAACAACAAATTGCAAGTTGGCATTGAGACGCACTCGCTACTATCGATTTTTGGCAATATTGGTCTGCGCGGCAAAAACAACTTTTCAAATCTGGACTTACATAGTGTTAATATTTTACTCAAGTATAAGATTCTATGTAGTCACATGTATTTTGAAAGTTAATACGTCTCAATATTTTTTCGTCCACTTGACTGTTTGCATCAATATCTATATATATAAATATCACTGAAAAACATTCTTTGAGTAGGTATGTTTTTCAGTGATATTTATTTTATAAAGCTTATTTTTAGTATATACGAAAACCAAAACGCAAGGTAATCGCTTATTTGAATTAATACTAACGAGACTAAACGACCTCGAGACAATGTGACAAGCGATGCGCACGCATCACTCAGGGTTCTTTAGTAGGGTTTAATATTATTTAAGATTTTGTAAATATTATTCGGTCAAAATATAACATGGTCAAAATACAACATAAAAACTATGGCAATCGATTCTATTAAAAATGATTCCAATAAAGAGAGTAAGACAACTTAAACTAAAATGAGGTGGTATATTTTCAAAGTTTATAACACTCAATATATTGTTCGTCCACTGGACTGTTTGCTATTGGTATGTTTTTCAATAGTATTTACTTATGTTATGAATTTTAATTATTCGTATCTTATCTAATATACTATAAATCGCACCGTATTCCCTCTAACTAAAGCGAATAGAATAGGGGAGAGCCTATCCTTAAAGTACGTTAACATATATATTTTAGTTTGTTCCAACAGTTCTGCAACTACATTATTAGCGCAGATACAACTTTAGTTAAACTCAAAACGGAACTGTTCAATAAAACAATAATAAGAGCCAAGAAACATTAACTACAGACCATAATAAAGCGAATAAACCAATAACAATACAGAAATAACAGGCGGCGATTTTTTCGATAATTACGCGCAATTTACATAGAAAATGTGCGTTTATTGCGAATTCGGCGGCGTAATTGCCGAATTATGTATCTTTATTACTCCCTGTATCTTAATTTGGCTCACATTAGGACATTACAGGTGGTTGTAAATACATTTTTGATAATTTATGAACTTTAAACGGTCAGTAGCCTTAGAATACGATTTTTTTGTAT
Organism: Glyphodes perspectalis; assembly: GCA_951394215.1. Taxonomy (NCBI): domain Eukaryota; kingdom Metazoa; phylum Arthropoda; class Insecta; order Lepidoptera; family Crambidae; genus Glyphodes; species Glyphodes perspectalis. Next base: position 11,398,677 of record OX596223.1, on the reverse strand, counting down.
CAAAGTCATACAAAAAATACACAATTCACAAAAAATGCTTCTAATATAAAAAGCATGTAACAAAAACATCTAATGATGTGACCCTCCAAAAAGGAGATAAATCAGCATTTTTTTCTATTAATGACTCATACAATTTTAAGATTTTGCCTTATAGGTAGAAATCTAAGGTTTAAAAACACGCTTTATAGAAGTTATCAGACACTGAACTGAAAATAGTAAGACGGTCTCCATCATCAGACTCAATGGTAACACTTCATTACCATCGAAATACATTTAAGTCATGTATCAGAAACTTCTGTACAACTCTATGAACCTAGGATCGGATGGACCAACCGGACTCCGTCTAAGAATGAGACGTCACATAGGAAGATCATAATGATTTAGAAAGAAAGAAGAAAGAAGGAAAAATATTTTATTGACTTCACTACACTAATATATGCAAACATACACAGCATTAAAGATAAACATTAACACATTAAAAAAAAAAGAAAAAGAAAAAAATTTATAAATATATACGTGATAGAAAAAAACAACAAGAAAATCTGGAGCCAATTAGATCCCCAACTGCTGCTGCAGCGTCGAATTTAGTTACCGTTGAGATTTATTTACCCCAACGAAATTTCCCCGCAATATTTTCCCCGCCATCAAACTACTTATACTGCTTTGAATCCTTACATGTTTTCAGCAATACGTTCGATACATTCGCGGGAACTAACTTCACGCCAAATTCCCTGATGGAGTAAGCAAAAGGAGCCAATCGCCGCGGTCCTTACACACTTCATTCGCTTCTTGGAAATATCAAACTCTTCTCATACACGCTCTACGATTATCCCATGTCGGTTTAGGACTCCAAAATAATTTACCCACTGCGTTCCTTGCCTAGCATGTCGTAATATGTAGACGACACTACTTTAGACAAGGTCGATGGCGCATTCGGTAGTGACCCTGCCCCATGCGCCAAGAGTTGTGGTTTCGATCCTCACCCAGGACAAATATTCGTATGATGAATATTTGTGTTTGTTCTGTGTCTGGGTGTTAATATCCAATATTTAAGTTTATATTTGTAATACTACTGTTGTTTCTGATATCCGTAACACAAGTGCTTAAGCTACTTACCTTGGAGTCAGATCAATGTATGAGATGTAGTGTGATATTTATTTATTTATTTAATGTTCCATGTTACCCAGCTTGATTTTCGACTAAATGTGTTTAAGGAGCTTTATTGCTCCTTAGCCTCCGCCTACCCTCTCCTTAGGGAATTAGACGCATGATTATATATATTGAATGTATGTATTGTTGCTCCTGTGAGGAATCCTTCTAATTAAACCTGTGTCCACCGCTCGACCTCCGACAGTGTACATAGTAACGTTCCCCATCAATCAGCCCAGATGGGCCTATTAAAGCCATTCAGTGGCTGGCCCAGATTTGAGCTCGATGTCACGCATCAACAATAGGCTTCAATAAATAACACCACGTGGGCAAGGGCATCTAAGTCAGTTACACAGGTAAAACTGCACTTTGCAATTGCGCCGACTCAATTCACTGCGCCAGACATGTGTGACACTGTGCTTAGTATTGAAATATGTTTATTTTTTAACGTTGGGAATGCCTTATAGGAATGGGGGAGCGGCGTGGTGCGTGGGACTCCCAGGGGCTCCTGAGTGAAAAGGCCCCCTCTCCCATTTACCCACTAAACCCCGCGGCGCTCCTCATCAACACTTTTTGTACACATACTTTTTGTAGTCGGCTAAATATTTATATTCGGCCTGTCCGGCTTTTGTTGTTGTAGCGCGTTGCAGCGACTTGTAAAATATTTTTTATTATCATAAAAATTGTGGCCAAAATTAAAAACGTACATCCGGCTTTATAAAAGTGACGGTTATCTATTAAAGAAGGTAAGGGTCAAGCTTTTAGAGTAAAATGTCCGGCCTTTTATAGCGCAGAGTCCGGCTTATAATTTTATCAAATGGCAGCCCTAACTGTTCTGGATAATACGCCAACTCAACCACTGCGCTAGGCCATATTTTGTCGTCGACCAAGGAGTGCGTTACCCACCGTCCCGCTGAAACCGCAGGGAATCAGCGAAGCGTGTCGGACTCCCAGGGCCCCTCGAGATGGTATGAGGACCCTGGCGAGACGAGATGATGATGAACAATCCCATGGATGGTTGTGTCTTATGTAAGACGCTCAGGGGAACGCTAAACCACTATGAGGCACAATTCCGGACCTGTTACTTCTTCAAACTGTAGAGCTTAATGCGTTACGGCAGGACTTTGAGAACCCAAAATATAGTGCGATGAGTACATTCTGTTGCACCATGGCGTAATATTGAGCTCACTGTTGGGAGCCAACAGTGAGCTGCGCTTGAGTTACTGAGCAATGCTTCGGATACAAACGTTTTTGCAGAATTAGGCATGTCAGTTGCCTACACTGTGTGAGAGCGATATACTATTTCGGGTTATGGAATTATTTATTGCACAAATGTTTCTGTATCCACCATACACTTCTCTATTCCTTTTCTTTACCAACTTCAAAAAAAGCAAAAACTTATACATATATGAACATATGTACAGTGTAAACATAGTTAAGTAAGTGTAGATAGAAGTCAAGGATTACGTTAGAATAGTGTCACATGAGATCAGCTGTTAGCACTTAGCTAATGAGTGCGCGGGTCGTTATTATGCACGTACAAAATGCGCGTGTGCCATGCATCTGGAGCGCACGCCACAGTGCACTTAAGGGCAGTGAGTCGATGCCCAATAATTCATTAGACTACATTAGGCTTCGTCTTGAACGCATAAGGCGCGGGTTGAATGCCCGCACCAGGGCAAATAGATTCTGACTTGCTGATACATACATAACATCACGCCCGTAATCCTTGAAGGAATATGCAGAGTCAAAGGGGCAGCTAGTTACTTGATGAAATATATATATATTTGTCTTGGGTCTTGGTGTATATGGTAGTTCGTTGCGTCTGATTTGCATTAAAAGTGTTTTAAGCTAATTACTTTGCATTCAGATCTATGTAGGTATTAATCATGATTTCATTTCTATTACTATAATTTTGTAAATCGATATGTATTTCACTCATATGCATACATGTAAGGATCGTGCCATATGGCGTTCGGTTCTCTCGGCCTACCCCGCTAGGGAAGTAGCGTGAAGTTTAGTTAGTTAGTTTCGTATGCATGTTCTTTATCTTTTTCTTATAATTTATTTATTAATATTATTATTTTCTTTTCTTTTTTCTATCTTTTTTTTTGGTATGTGATGGCCGCACCTCTGCATCGAGCATCCGCTTCCTATCGTCATCACCTCGTCTCACTCGGTGGGTACCATGATAAGGGGACGGATGCGCGGTGTAGACCTGGTACCCGCTGAAAACCAGTGTCGTGATCTACCTGACTATCAGGTGGCTCACGACTTAAGCTGAGCGCCGTTTTGGCACACCTTTTTTTTTTACGCTATTTTATTCTTTCTTTTTAATATTGTTTTTTCTTTGCTTTTAATTTTTTATTTTATCTGTGTATCCCTTATGTGTGTGTCAAATAAAGCATTATCTTTTCTTTTTTTCTATTACGTTACCATCACTAGAAAATTCATGAAATGTGTTCTAAAGCTACAATCAAACTGACTTTACTGGACCCGTCTTTCCTGTGCCTCGAACGCGACTAATCAGCTGCCACATTAGCATACAATGCTGCGTGGTGTCGCGCGACACGCCGCGAGCCCGACGCCGCTTGTCGATGGAAAATAAACGTTTGCTTAAGGGCGGGACGTGCTTCACGCACTTTTTCCTGTTTGTAGGCATATTTTTACATACATATAGACAAGAAGTTTGACTATTCTTGCGACTTTATTCAGCTCGGCGGTAAAAATATTGTGAACGTAATTCTAAATGTGGAGCACGGCATGTTCACAGTGATTTCTTACGTAACCATTCTTCAGACAGGGCGTAGGTTGAGACTTCACTCACTCACACACAAACACGTCCCCTATCCGGGGTTAGGATCAAATTCCATCACTTCTATATAGGCACATACAGACAGACAATCTAATTCTAGTTCCATAGTCAAAAGTCCCATATTGGTCTGGGACTTGGCCCATGTTTATCTGGGACAAAAAAAAGAATGTGCCAACTGAGGTTCTTGCCTAGCATGTCGTAAATGGCGACTAATGGTTTACGGACTTTTGGGTGTGTGATTGTGTAGGCGACAGGTTAGCCGCTTGTCACTGCTTTTTCACAATTTTCCATCTAACCGGTTGGTTGGTTGAAGGGGCATGCTGCCCCTTTGACTCTGCCTACCCTTTCGGGGATTATGGGCGTGATGTTATGTGTGTGTGTATGCATAGTCAAAAGCAGATCCCAGGGATATAACGCTAGGAAGAAGAACTACTTAACATTGAGCAGGGGTTCCCAAACTGTGCGCCGTAGAAAGTATAGAAGGACGCTGTGACGCGCTCTTCTTTACCTGGAAGCTTTACTTCATTATTTTGAGGTTAAAAATTAATCGTAAATCCGAATGAAAAGAATTATAAGGTTTCCAACTTAAAAGTCCTGAATTTTAAAGAAACATCTTTCGAAGCTAATTAAATTACATTACATACATAAAATACATTGCCAATGAAGACGTTGAAAATCTCATATTGCCTCAAAATCTTCTCCATGCCTACTTAGTTACTTAGTTTATTAATAAATGTGTGATACATTTATTAATCTTTCACAGGGTGGGTTTGGGGCGCCGGAACGCAATAATGATCCTGTAAGTGCGCCGCGGTCCGATCAAGTTTAGGAGCCCCTGCCATTGAGAATCCCCTAAGGTCATCCTTTCTATGCCCTTCCGATCCGGAACGTAGACGTCAACAGCCTCACCATGACATAATAGCTTCTTGTATCATAGTCAAAGCAAATCTGTCTGGGGATACGAGTATATGATAGGTATAAGAAGAAGGTATTCTCTGCCTAGATGATGATGATGAGTCGTATTATCAATACATGTTAATCATGAAAGAAGTGTAAGAAGGAACGTAATAGTGTAAGAGAGACAGAAGAGATTTGAAAGAGGAAGGTGTGATGTGAGACGAATGGCGGACGACAAACGTGAAGAAAGACGTGTGAAGAATAAACCTCATATTAATAAGAGGAATCGTGTTTTTTTTTTGCTGTATCAACCGCGGGGCAATTTCTTGCACACTACATTTTACCCCGCTAATGAAGTGGCGGGAAGTTTAGTTAGTTAGTTATAGAATGAACTAGGTACCACAAGGCCGCTCCACCCTAGATGCCCTTCGGATCCGGAACCGAGTCTCCTCACAGCCACCATGATATAATGGCTACCATAAGCGCTCGTAAACGTAACGACATCCGCGGTTCCGATACAAATGTGACCATTAACATCATATGCTGTCAATATGATGTTAATGGTCACAGTCAAATTATCTATGGAAACAGTACAAGATGTTTGATAACAGTAACTGGAGTTTATGCAAACAATTCTCGCTTCTGATTCGGTACATTTGACGCCTTACCTACCGAATTGACCGAATGTACTGATTGGATATTAGGCTCGTTTTTAACTCTCAAAATTTATAGATCCTACAAGACGATAGAGTCTCTGTAACATATCAAGCAATATTTTTCCAGCCGATATGGATAAAATATGAAAAAGATAATATGCCTGGAGAAGATAGTATGTCAGCTTTTCCTAGTGACGTGGGAACGTCACAGGGAGATGATAAAGTAAATTGTAATTAACTCAAATATCAGCTTTATTAACTTGAAATTGAATCTGTTCTGCTCTGGTCGGGTCATTTTTTTTTTCTTAGTAATTATAAATTTTTATTATCTTATTTCACACCAGGCCAACTTTGAAACATGGTTCAAAGTTAAATATGATTCTTACAACTTTGTCGGTAGATGCAACATTCCGAACCGTTGGTAGAATCATATCTCTGTCAACTGTTTTTGGCGATTTATAAGTGTTCCTTTGAAACCTATATAAATAAAGAATATTTTGACTTTGACTTTAACTTTGAATAAATAGTCTTGGTAATAATTTGCTTATATAATAAGTTAACTCATTGTATTGTTTTATTTTCATTTTTGTTGTAACTTATTCGTTAATTATTTTATGTTGTATTTTTCAATGTATACAGATTTCTTATTAAGTCAATGTTAAGTCATTTTATACCTGTTTTCATAATTGTAACTATTCCTAGTAAACCAAATAGATACCTAATGATGATCCTTCAATTCGACTTTTACAGTTGTGATCAACAAGATTAACTAGCATGTTGTTTTAATCTACAACCAATTAGAGTTTTAGAGAAACAAGCACGATATGATTGAGTATACTTCGACCCAATATGGCGGCGACTGGTTCCCAAAAGCGGCATCGGTATCAGGAGTACCATAGCGACATATGTAACGGTACCTAGCCAACTGCCTTTTTAGAATACTCTGCGTGCTTACAACCATATGTCTTCATACGACTTATCTATACAGATAAATAAGATTGAGGTATCTGTTTTATTGTCAAGTAAAAATTTATAAATAATAAATAAATAAATATCAGACTACATCAAATACATTGATCTGACTCCGAAGTAAGTAGCTTAAGCACTTGTGTTACGGATATCAAAATCAACAGTGGTATTTTACAAATATATACTTAAATATTCAATATTAACACCCAGACACAGAACAAACACAAGTATTTATCATACGAATGTTCGTCCTGGATGGGGATCGAACCCACAACTCTTGGCGCATGGGGCAGGGTCACTACCGAATGAGCCATCGAGCCAGTCATATAAAACGCATAAGAAAGGATATCTTTATCACTAAACGTACATACATATTAGTACAAATCGTCATGCATCTCCAGAGCGATAGGCAGAGCTGATGAGCTAGCTAGCCCTTTAACCACTTTCAGCCAAAAATAATACTGGGCTGGGTATGATGGAAAATTGTTAAATCAATTTATTCTTATCACCAAAAAACGATAAACATTGTCTCATTGTCAAAAGGCAACTAATGGTGTATTAGGCCTTGAGTTTGTGATTTTGAAGGCGAGGAGCGAGCCACTTGTCATTTATTTACGTTGTATTCCGAAAAACCCGATCTGGCGTATCGGAAAGCCATGAAAAATTAGTTTTTTAATTGAAATTTAGTTTGAGATAAATGTGGTTTAAAGAGCTTGCTACTTCTTACTTACCCCTTAGGGGATTACGGAGGTAATGGTACGCGTGTAACTTTATAGTTCTTGTCTGTTTGTTTGTTTCAGCGTATCTCCGAATCAACTGAACATATAAAAACAGAAACTAGACAAGCTACTGCTTCGTCCCCCGCACTGTGTACTCTAAGTTTTACACCTATCCGATAAGCAATTAAAACCTCAAATCGTTAATAAACAGTTGTCCGGCCACTTCCCCGTCCAATGCTGACCACTCGCCGCCACTCCGCCACTTTGAAGGTAAAAGTATGAAAAAACTGTGACCAGTCCTATAAATTATGTAACGTGTGTAATTATATCGCGTTACGTAAGCTCCGCTTCGCAAGGATTTTTGTTCAATAAATTAACTAGCTTTCCGCCCAGGTTTCGCTTGAATACTACGGAAGTACGTGGAGTTATTAGCTTGAAATAGCGCATAAATGAAAATACAAAATTTCTTATTATCAGAAAACATCACATATATTAATCTGATTCCAAATTAAGTTAACTTAAATATCTGTGTTACGGATATCATTGTCAACGGGTGAATCACAAATTTATACTTATACCTAAATAATATATTAGACACAAATATTTTTCCTGGGGGAGGACCTAACTTAACTTTAGGCGCGTAGGAATTATCTAACAGTTTGAAACAATGCCACAGTTAAACCAAAAAAAAAATGGTTCTTTATTTTACGGAGCTTTTTCCCACCATAGCATATCAGCTCCATTGGCATTACCTACGTCTTATTTATTTTAATAATAAGCCTATCTATACTAGTATTATAGAGAGGAATGATTTGTATTTTTGTGTGTGTGTATGTTTGTAATGAATAAACTCAAAAACTACTGTGCCGATTTCAAAAATTCTTTCACCATTAGAAAGCTATATTATCCGGAAGTAACATAGGCTGTATTTTATCTCCATATTCCTACAGAACCAGGAACTATGCGGGTGAAACCGCGAGACGCTGCTATCTTTAATAACTTGATTGAGCTATATAACATAAAAATGTTCGAGACAAATATATTGTTACATGTAGTTAAATTAAAATAAAATATCTGATAAATAGTTGTGTATCTAAAGTATATATTCAAGCTAACACATGTTCTTTCTCTTAGCTCAATGACGTCCGCTCTGTGATTCAGCGCAGTCGTTTCAGAGCGGCGCGCGCGCATATCGCACAGCAGGCCGCAGCCGCGAGCGGCCCGCGCGACATGTGTGCGGCCCGCAAGACTACGACCGCGACTGAGACAAGTCCTGACATAGTATTTATTAACCGAGTTTAAAAAAGAGGTTCTCAATTCATCGGAAACTTGTTGTTTGTTTTTGTTATCTGATCACTCAATGGTTAGTATTTAAGAGATTCTCATTCTTCGGGAAATGGTAATATTTACGTTCCCCGATTACACCATTACAGAATTTAATACTTTTTTGGTTACAAAGAAAACACATCCATTAAAGTTATTTATTCAACATGACAATCAAATAAGAATAATAAATATAGATCTGACAGACATTTAAGCGGTGTCAGTTTTATAGTATTACCATAAATATATACTACTCTCATTCTCAATAGCGGTGGTAGGTAGCTCAATGGTAAGGACACGCGCCTCTTAACCGAGGAGTGCGGGTTCAAACCGGGGCACGTACCTCTGGATTTTTCAAGTCTGTACGTATTTATACCACTAGCTCGACGGTGAAAGAAGACATCGTGATGAAACTTGCAAATTCAAACAACTTTGGATTTGTAACCATGATCCAAAAATTGTCTGGTTCCCCTTTCTTAGGGTTACGAAGGTCAGATCGGCAGTCGCTTCAATGTAATTACCAGACTCGCTTAATCCTGGATCATGGTCTAAGCGGACCCCGTCTAAGCACGGGACATAACGCTAGGAAGATGATGATATACTACTCTCACTACGTATACTTCATAGTATACGTTAGTTCAAATAAAGTTAATTAATTGTTCACTGCCAATCAGCCGTTAGGTGCGCGCGTTGATGTCTTTTGTCGCTCTGTCATGTTCCTAATCGGGGTCCGGCTTAATCATGATATTAGATCGGATAAGGATATTTATTACATTGATACCATTCCCTTCCTTCGTAACCTTTAGTTAGGGCACCAGACAAATTGGATCATGATTACCACAAACATTTATTTAGTTATTTTGTATTCTAGATTTCATAGCCAATGAGCACGTGGTTTAAATCCGAACTTAAATTTGAAAAATCTAAAGATACAAGTCCGGCTTTGATTAAGCACGCCTGTCATGAGACAATCATTACCATTTAACTTCACCACTGCTTACAAACCACCAATGGCTAATAATAAATAGCTAACTAACTTCACGCTATTATCCTAAGGCAGCGGGGTAGGCAGGATGAACCGATCGCCATATGACAAGGTCCTTACACACCTACAAATATCACAATAAAAACCTTGTCCCACCAATTCAGCCCGCCTGGTCACCCCACAGTAAGCTCGATCGATCAAAAGCTCGCTCGATATATGTAAATGAGTCTCGCACGCAACCGGGTCAGTGGGTGACCTCACCCACTGATTTTTACCGCGCGCCGCCCAGCCCTGGGACCTGTTGGCCAAATATTGACACTATTAGCTGGGTTTTTCGTAAATTTAATGTCCATCGACGGTTGACCTTATATTAACATCTGTTGTAGATTAAAAATATATGTCTCATGTTGGTCTGGGATTTGAAAAGAATGGGCCAACTGTCTTCTTTTTCTAACATGTCGCAAGAGGCGACTTATGGTATATCGGATTTTGGGTATGTGATTGTGTAGGCGACGAGTAGCCACTAGTTACTACTTTTACACAATTTTCCATCTAACTCAGCCCAGTTTTATTTTCGGCTGAGTAAGGTTTAAGGAGCTTGCTGACTCTTGTCTCTGCCTACCCGTTCGGAGATTACGAGCTTGATGTTATGTATGTAAATGGTAGGGTATTCCTTGTTGGAATTTGGAATTTAAAAAACTCATTACTTTTTACAGAGACGCGAGTCTCATTCGCAAAGGAATTAATTTAATTTTTTGCTGCGCGCGAAGGTTGCGCGCGCCCTCAGGGACCTGGTGAGGGTCTTAATTGAAATAGATAATATCTCGGAGACCCTCGCTTGTGGGAGCTCTTCCGGCCCATCTGACCGTAAGGTAGAGAACACAATTGATGCATTTTTTTAAGTTCAAGTCCAACTACTGGGACTGGAACCGAAAGGACATGTATGTATGTATGTATTCTGTTTGTTTACAAGCAACGCTGTGTCGCCGCAGCGTGTGTATATCTAATGCACGGCGCATGTCGCGTGGCGTGGCGCGCACGTGCGTTGCGCAACGTGAGTTTGTCGCCTCAGTGTCGCCCTGGTGTTGCCTAGGCGATTTATCGATATCGAGATCAATATTAGACTAGTGGCTTGGTTCTGCGTCGCTGTCGTAGTTAAGCTTAATCTGGATTGCCCCAGCGTCACCACTTATAGCAAGATCAATAACAACTAATATAAACTCCTTACAGACATCGAGAAGTTTAGTGCGAAGAGCCTGAAAGCCCTTGTTAAAAAGTAGGTGGGCTCAAAATACTAATATATGACGCCCTTAATAACCTGAGGGGAGTCAAAGGGCTGAGTCGGAGGGGCAGCTAGCCTCCTAAACCACATTCAGCCAAAAATACAATATTTAATGCACCATTAAGCTAATTTACGACATGCTAGGTAAGAACACAATTGGTACATCACCCTTAAGTTGCAGATCAACATGGCATATGGTGCTAGTCTGAACAGTAAGGATACCGGCTCCTCCGGTACCGTGCAGAAGTAGGCCACGTTGGGTTTTAGTCGGTTCGAGTCTGACACACCGCCCTCTGTTTCCCCGAGCAGAGGGTGACGGCTCGTAGGAGTTTCCCCAACAGAAAAATAATGGCTTATTATATGTAGCATTATATGTGTTAATATCGACATCCATGCATCACTACCTACCGCAGCCTGCACCGGGGCGCGGCCGCTCGCCTTGCACGCCGCCTCACATGCGCGCGCGCGTACTGTCAGCACGACAGACGCACATTCCGAACATATATGCAAAACTACATATAAACTAACTATTGCCGCGCCCACGAGCGAATAGTGACCAATTTATTGCATTACAAATTATAACTGATGTGATATTTTAAAATATCCGAACTATCACAATAGATAACATACATAACATCACGCCCATAATCCCCGAAGGGGTAGGCAGAGTCAAAGAAGCAGCAGGCCCCTTTTACCACATTCAGCATAAATAAAACTGCGCTGCAACATGGAAAATTGTGAAAAAAATTTGACAAATGGCTAGCTCGTCGTCTACACAATCACACACCCAAACGATATACCATTAGTCGCCTTTTACGACATGCTAGGCAAGAACCACAGTTGGCATATTATTTTTAAGTCCCAGACCAACACGGGACAGTGGGCTGGGTTGGATGGAAAGCTGTGAAAAAGGAGTGACAAGTGAAGTTCCATTTTTACATTTGCAAAATACTCCGAATGTTACTATCCTTTTAAAACGGTAAAATGAAAGAGGGTAAAAAATATTCCCTGGAATATCCACTGAACATGCTATCGGTACCTATATTGAGTTATTTCCATACGTTCTGTGGTGTCTAGCGATCGCGATAAGTCCCAACCAATAGTCAACCAGATTACCTCGATACAACCCTTTCAATCAAGAACACACTCAATCACCACCACACACACTTTAAATTCCTTTAACAACCTTTGACTGTAAAACTAGAGATTTCATGAACGCTTGTCAATCGATTTTCACCTTTATTTCTATAAAAATAAAAGTAAATGAGGGTGCAAGGTTAGTTGTGTGCAATCATTGCATAATGAATGCACGCGTCCAGGAAGAAGCCCTGTAAGGGATTTGTCGCCTGGACTTAATAAGGGTGTCGCCAGATTGTTGGTAAACAAGCAAATGTGATTAGCTATGGAATGTGACTTTCTAAATGTATTTAATGTGACTGAAAAGCAGGGTAATGCTCTGCATAGTCTATCATAAAGTATTTGCTCAAAATAAATGAATGAATATTAAAACTAACTAACTAAACTTTACGGCACTTCCCTAGCGCGGTAAGCAGAGAGAACCGAACGCCCTATGGCACGATCCTTACACACCTCACTTGCCTCTTCAATATTCATGATCCTTTTTATACAAGCTCTACGGTTTTTATGACTCCTAGCATTACCTTCTGTTAATACACGACCAATCTGGTCGTCATAGGTGAGCCTGGGCCTTCCGTGGCTCCTGCATCCTTCCACTTTCGCATTGTATATCTGTTTAGTCAATATAAAAAGTGATAGGGCTTATAACTGCGTAGCGAAGCTGGCCAGTATTTACACTAGTTTTAAAAAAATTACACCCAACTCAGTTTAAATTTTGTCTAAAAATGGATAAATGGAGTTGCTACCGCTACCCCTTCTTGATACCAAGACGGTAAGCACATCACTTATCGAATTATCTCAGTTCTGCATAGGCTATCGCCAACACATTTTAACGACACACTATGGCAAATATACTATTATGTAATGCTAACGACCCGCCCATGCTTCGCACGGCGAGCGCATAACGATATCAAACTATACATTATAAACCTTCATATTCAACTATATCTATTGGTGAAAACAGCATTAACATGCCATGTGTTGGCGTAGTTTAAAAGATCTAAGCAAACAGACAGACGCAACGACTTTGTATATACTTTGTATAGATGTGGCAATATTGAACTCTGCCCAGCCCAGTACTGCGCTATCATATTAACCTGATATGCGCACGCGGCGAAAGCAATCGTGTCGCGCCGGCCTCACGCTATGATTGTATGCTAATCGGATCGGAGACATGTTTGTAAGAATTTGTTTGAGCAGCATACAAGTTATGTATGATTGTAACCACAAAATAAAAGCTTTGAGCAATTTATATGTTACAGACATTATATCTGTCATAAAAGGAATGAATTATGCATTGTCGGGTGATAGAGTGGTGTGTGGTGGTTCTAGAAGCTTCTGAGACAAATCCCCCTTCCCCGGCCAAAGATTACTAGACAACATTTTTTTTTCACAGAATCAACTCAATGATTTTTTGATAAAACAATAACAACTGATTCAGATTCAGTCATCCTAATTTGATCATCAGGTCACATTTTTGAGATATTAGAGAACAAAGTTACTTAAATTGGCTTTAAGGTCTGACTTCAGTATTGATAAATCAATTCATAAATACAAAAATTTTCATATCTATTGTCTTTTGTGGAAAGAAATAATCCCAAATTGTTGATTAACAGTGTAAATTATATTGCTATACTAATGTCTCGCAAAATATTCGCATTAGAATGGTATTAAGAATTCGTCCATATAAAATGCGCAGCTTCGAATGTACGCAAAAATTATGGTAAAGCTTAACTAGACATATCTTTGCATAGAATCATAGTAGAAGCTTAATTCGAAATACATTGAAATGTTCAGCATTCTGACTATCAATTGCATGTATTATGTTTACATTTTAATAATCTTTATCCTGTTAAATAAATCAACAAAAATCGTTTCAATGGCAGATATTTGAATGTTTCTAGGCAAATGACAAAAAAATGTGATGTGATGGGAAAATTTTTATAATATTGAATTGTTATGTGGCAAAAATAGAGTGTAATTTTGTTGTCTAGTGGGGCGGCCAGGGTATACAAACTTAACCCCGCAGCGTTCAACACGGGAAATAGTAACAAAAATGCCCGGGAGCCTAGTCAATCCCGTTCGGCGGTAATACTTGGCCTTGCTTGTACTTTTTTGACACGGTGCATATGTTACGCACTGTCAAACCGCCGGCGGTGGAGGTCGGACACCCCTGAGAGTCTCCTGTTTATGAGGCCCCTGAGTCGGGGGACCCCCATGTTGCTGGTTGGTGAACGGTTTTGATCTTTATAAGTCAAAGTCAAAATACTCTTTATTTATATAGGTTTGAAACCAACACTTATAAATCGACAATTCAATAAGAAAATCAACTAATAATATGAATCTACCACCGGTTCGGAATATTGCTTCTACCGAGAAGAAACCGGCAAGAAACTCGGTAGTTATTTTTTCATAAGCACACTAGTCCTTCCTGTTTTACAAAAATGCACAATTGCACATTATCTACGTCGTCAACACATTTCCAGTCATCAATGGTACATATTACAAGCGCAATATGTTGCTGTTGTTTGCGACATGCGAAATCTGCGCGCGCGCAGCATTGAACCTGGCATTCGACCAACCGTGTCAGGGTGAGGAGGAAACATCCGGGTGTTGTCGCACTCCGCTATTAATATACTGCCGTAAACAAAGCATGGGATTGTGTGTTGGATAAAAACAAAATATATACATATTATAAATTACTGTAACTATATGAGGTTAATAGATTTTTCCAACTAAGTATGTAATGTGAAATCTCAAATATCATTAAACGAATCGGAATCGACAAATAAAATCACTGGATATCACCAAAAGAATCGTGTGTGTATTCAAACGAAAACTGTCTGATGCTTAAAAATTTTGAATAGTTTTCTCTATTTCTAAATAAACATTTCTTTCAAAATCAAATTTCACATATGAAATTGGGAAAACCAATCCAAATACGTTCAAAATCAAAAATGTCAAGCCAAGCGTAGGTAATGGCTAATGTGCAGTTTCCATGTATCCAATAAAATTACTATAATGTATGTATGTTGTCGCTTTTGTGAATCACTTTATCAATTTATTTGTTCATCCATATCAAAACTTTATGGAGGCCCATATTATGATAACCAGTATAATAAACATTTCACTATCCTCAACGAACTACTTCAAATGTCAGCGATTAAAGCCATTCGCCAGTCTACAAAATTACTAACATCTGCCGACCGAATTGGCAAATTTAACTATGTTTATGTATTCACAATACTGTAACGAAAACATTATTTGCGATGCTCCGGGAATTGGGTTAAGTACGTATTCGGTCAGTCTGGTATGTAGACGGCAAGGTTTCTATTACGAGGATTATCTGTTTGGAAAATGAGGCTTCCATAAAATTTTTGGGTATTTGTTATTATATAATTAATGGTATATGTTCAGATAATATTTATGTATGTGCTAGTTGGGTTATATGCCCTTCAAAGATGTAGATATACCTACTACAGTTACTTCCACATTATGTTCTTTGTGATTCTTATAGCCGCCTGGTTCTTTCGCCCAAAAGTCTTTTAGTCAAATGTCTATTTGATCAACTGAAGAATGATCAATAGTTTCTTCGGTCTTGTGTTAAACGACCAAATGAATTACGACCTCCAGTGGCAAACTCGATTTTTTTATATGAACTCGATTGTATTATACATTTTTCGCCTGATTGAGTGAAAATGAGAAAAATCTATTTTTGAACTTGAGGAACTTTAAGGGTATAGAGTTGGGTTACATAGACAATTGTAAAAAAGCAGTGACAAGCGGCTACGTAATTACAAACCCAACACACTATTAAATAAATAAATAAAATCTCTAAACTGACACACCAATACCCTAGTTATAAACTAAGCTTATGAACGGATACTTATATACTTTGATAAAAATCCATGATTCGAGTACAAATTTCAATGTTCATCACACGAAACATTTGCCATAGCGGATTTCAAACCTGCGACCCTTGGTTCCGAAGCCAGGGTCTCTGACCACTCGGCCAACGGGGTACTGTGTATTAATCGACATTTAGAACATGCTAGAAAAGAAACACAGTTGCCACATTATTTAAAGCCCCAGTTCAACGCACAATCACAATGGTGGCTTCAGGCTTGTCATACACAAAAATGTAAGAATGTACGTTTGGTTTAAACACATAACAAGCGTACAAATCTGTTATCTTCCACCTCTCAGAACTCGGCTCCACCCCTGCCTGTTGCTACTCAAGTGTCCAATACAGACGCTTGTCAAAGTCACTGATAAATTCTAATAAAGTGCGCAACAGCGTCGTGTGTGACCTAGATATTGCCAGATAGACTTGAGATAAACCTTTATCTCTTGGACAATTATTTTAAATTAATCATGCCAACTCAGGCGGATATCTAATTAGATACCGAAATGGAAGTAGGTTTTATTGGCAAAGGCAGCTGAATGTTTAGAATGTTTTTGAGAATAATGCTCCAATTTATACAAAACTAGCTGTTTCCCGTGATTTCATCCATGATAGCGAACAATCGTGAAAACGTGTTTAGGACATATACAAACTTTCATGTTGACAATAATGAGGGCTTTTTGAATTAAAACATCCAAAATATGGCGTAACTGTAACTTGCGGTCTTGTCACCCTCCTCATTGGTTAGTTGTCAGACCAAACTGAATGCTGTCAACAAGGAGCCAATAGCGACAGTGATAAGACCACGAGACTCCCTCGCGCCATCTGGCGGTTTTTGTATTTTTGAAAACCCTCATTGCGTTGGTATAGATATCATATCATTTATTGACATTCGTGTAGTTCGCCTTGCCTATTATAATCATCTATAACAATCATATTCAATCATCGTTAGATCGTTATTCTTCCCCTCCCCTTGGCTAAGAGGTTGAAGAAGCTTACTACTCCATGGACTTTACCTACCTACACCTTGGGGGTTTTGTGACTTCAAAGATGCAAATCTTCTTTCTTTATAATTTTAGTGTAGATAGCGTAGTTGTGGTCCCGTGTTGGTCAGGGACTATAAAAGAATTTGCCAACTGTGTTTCTTGCCTAGCATGTCGTAAAAGGCGACTAATGGTATATCGGGTTTTGGGTATGTGATTGTGTAGGCGACAAGCTAGCCACTTGTCACAACTTTTTCACAATTCTCCATCTAACCCAGCCCAGTTTTTTTTTTTGGCTGTATTTGGTTAGAGGGGACTGCTGCCTCTTTGACTCTGCCTACCCCTTCGGGGATTACGGGCGTGATGTTATGATGATGATGATGATAGCGTAGTCTAACTACTTAGTGCAGACTAACTGTTTAACCTAAGACAAGTGTATACGCAGCTCAGCCCACACGTGGTTGCCTTCTCTATTTCCCCGGACATTTTCCGTCGCCAACGATACATTAGGCAGTTAGCTAGAAACAATTATGAAAATGCGTGGCATGCGGCCCGCCGCGCCCCGGCACACATTCACATACGCGTAGGTACCGCTGACAAAAACAATTTCGTTTCAATATACATTAAAAGTGGTTCGGGCATACGAAAATAATGGAAGATGGAAGATTGACTAAGCAGACAATGCGAATTTGGAAGGATGTAGGTATCGAGGAAGGCGCTCACCTACCACGAACAAAAAGAGTAACTACCGAATTTCTTGCCGGTTTCTTCTCGGTAGATGCGACATTCCGAACTGGTGGTAGATTCATATTGTTCTATTTTGTATATATTATTTGACAAGTGCTTTTTTGAAGCCTACATAAAGATTTGAGTTTGAGTTTTGAGTTTGAGTTTTGAGTTTGAGTTTTGAGTTTGAGTTTTGAGTTTTAAGTTTGAGTTTGAGTTTTGAGTTTGAGTTTTGAGTTTGAGTTTTGAGTTTTGAGTTTTGAGTTTTGAGTTTTGAGTTTTGAGTTTGAGTTTTGACTTTGAGTATTGAGTTTGAGTTTTGAGTTTGAGTTTGAGTTTGAATTGATCGTGTGTTAACATCATTGATGTTAGGAGCCGTAATAACCGTAGAGCATGTACGAAAAGAGTCATTATGACTGTCAAAGAAGCGAGTGAGGTGAGTAGACTCGCTAAATCCAGGATCATCGTTTAACCGGACCCAGGCAAAAACAGGACATGACACTATGAAGACAAAAAATTATATTCGCTAATTGATTGATGAAATTTGACATGAAAGGACAGCCAGAAGAGCAATACAGCTCCTTAAACTGCATGTAGCCAAAATATAAAGTTAGGTTGGGTGAGTATAAAAAATGTGAAAAAATAGATATAAGTGGCTAGCTACAGTACTAGCGGTGGTAGCTCAATGGTAAAGACACGCGCCTCTTAACCGTGGAAGGCGGGTTCAAACCAGGGCACGTACCTCTGGATTTTTCAAATCTATGTACGTATTTATACTACTAGCTTGACGGTTAGGGAAAACATCGTGATGAAACCTGCAAATTCAAACAATTTTGAGATTTGTAACCATGATCCAAAAATTGTCTGGTTCCCTTATCTTAAGGTTACGAAGGTCAGATCAGAAGTCGTTTTTATCTTATTACCAGACTCGCTAAATCCTGGATCATGTCTAAGCGGACCCCGTCTAAGCACGGGACATAACGCTAGGAAGATGATGAAGTGGCTAGCTACATAATAGCCCAATAGGGCTTGTGATTATGTAGGTAATTGGCTATTGGATGAATTGGATGTATTGAAGCTATTGGATGAATGAGCTATTTGGTTATTACCAATAGACCATTAGTTACCATTTACGAAACATGATTGAGTCCCTACTGACTAAACCTCACGGTGGCCATTCTTCGGGAGTGGCGCAGATTCCGGGCTCTCCACTGCGGGACTCTTCGCGAAATCTACGTTACGCCGCAGCTGATCCATGCGGCCCATCTCGAGGGTGAGGCAACCTCTCCCCTAACACACCTCACGGTATTTACGACGGAACAGACCACAGTGTCACCCCATCCTATTTAGCGGACGAGGATCCACGTGTTGTCGTCTTCTCTGGAGCTACTTACACGAAGATGATTAAGTTCCAGACCAACTTCGAAATTAAAACAGACTAATCTCATTAATTAACAAACAGTCTGTAAGATTCTTAAAACCGCACATTGCATACCGTATTTCACGTCTGAAAAGCCACATAAAAGCTAGTATGTAAAAAATATAAGTATAGTATATTCCTGTTTCTAAAAGCTTTTTATTAGTGATCATGATTTTTCTTCCAGTAGCCATATCAGCCAAGTTTCTCACATAATTATCCCCTGGTAGTTTAAGCATGATCCATTTATAACCAATTAATTAGCCCCATTTATATCACGATAACACCTCATCTGCTCTAAAGAGCCAATCCCTAACCGCATCTAATAAAAAACATAAAATAACAACTTAACACTATAATCATGTTCTCATTTACCACTTATCGCTAATAATTTATGGCATATATTAAGAAATAATGAATGACAAGCCTGTTCTTCTAACCTTACGTGCGTTGCTTAATAGCAAGCAGATTGATATAACCGATACACTGGACATATGAACTAAGATATACGCACACGCAGATTGAGATTAATAGAACCTTATCGCTATAGTGACAAAGTTTAAATTGATTTGTGTTAAGGGTCCATATGCTGACTGTACGGTCCAAAACTTGCATGTGTAAAGATCAGGTGCCCAATATATCACGGTTGCGACACTCCGTAGGTGTTAAGTTCTGTATTAAGGCCTTAGCAGACCGGATTCGGTCCGGAGCGGACCGAAGCTAGGTAGTCGGATCAGCCCCCAGCGGTCAGCTGTGACCAACTGTGACCTGTATCTTTGAAACTTAGCGACCAGTTGAGTCAGATGGAAAATTTTGAACAAGTAATGACGAGTGGTGTTACCTACATAATAACTAATCCATCACTTAATACACGATTAATCGCTTTTACGACGTGCTAGGCAAGGGACACTTTTTTTTTGGGTTCAATATGGGATGTTACAATCATACATCCCCGAAGGGGTAGTCAGAGTCAAAGGGGCAGCAGGCCCCTTTAACCACATTCAGCCAAAAACAAAACTGGCCTAAGTAAGATGGAAAATTGTGAAATAGTAGTGACAAGTGGCTAGCTCGTCACCTACACAATCACATACCCAAAACCCCATATACTATTAGTCGCCTTTTACGACATGCTAGGCAAGAAACACAGTTGGCACATTATTTTTAAGTCTCAGACCAATATTGCACAAATGTATGTATTTCTATTTGAATAAGTTCAGTATTTCAAGTAGGTACGTAAATTAAAAAGTCTGTTAGGGCCTTTACTTTGTGCCTACAACCTCATTTAAACTGTTTAGCATTTCATTAGTATGAAAAGTTTCAGTTATCTACTTAGTATAGAATAAGTTACGTGTGTGGTAAGCTATCGCAAATGATCTTTTTATCTTTCATGAGTGACATCTAAGGAAAGTTTTAAATTGTATTCTTAACTCAGTTTGGACATTTTATTAATTGTTAAGTACATAACAGCATTTAACCCTAAAACTAATTTGAATATTTACAATAAACAATTATTTTTGAAACAGGATAATCAGACAAATATTAGTTAACATTATCACTGGTATATAGATCAATTGCTATTATGCAGGTGGCATTGACTTATTGTAAATGATTAAATTATTTTTTCCCAAAAACTAAATATACATACATACCTACATAACATCACGCCTATAATATAAGGGCCTACCCCTTCGGGGACATTCAGCCAAAAACAAAACTGGGCTGGACTGGATTATATGGAAAATTGTAAAAAGTTGTGACAAGTGACAAGTTTTTAGTCCCCGACCAACATGGGACTATCTAATCCAGCCCATTGTCTCATGTTGGTCTGGGACTTAAAAATAATGTGCCAACTGTGTTTCTTGCTTAGCATGTCGTAAAAGGCGACTAATGGTATATCGGGTTTTGGGTACGTGATTGTGTAGGCGACGAGCGAGCCACTTGTCACTACTTTTTCACAATTTTCCATCTAACATTTTTTTAACGCGGTTCCTTTTATTTATTGACTAAAAGAGGTTAAAAGGGCTTTCTGCCCTTGACTCTGCCTACCTACCCCTTCGGGGATTGCGGGCGTGATATGAATGCTTACAAAGTCGTGACAACACCAATACCGGCGATGTTCGCAGACGACCCACGAGCCGAAGGTCTGAGCTGCGCCTTGAGTGAGTCACGGGGGACTCATGCTAGTAAACAACTCTGGTCGGACAAGACGCGTGTAAAAGTTGCAATGTATCAATAACGTAGGAACACCATATTCGTCTGTGTCGCAGGACTAGATATTTTTCTTTCTCTTTTTGTAAGGATTGGGATCGATACTAGCTCTTGATCGCGGCCCTGTCTGAACAGTGTTACCAATGTCCAAAAATATTAGCTTAGTCAACATCCCCTAAAATTCGCACAATTACTTAAAAATCCCCCTAAAAACTGACTAATTTATTATTTATTTTTAGTTTAAATTGTGGTTTAAATAACAATTTTAACTAAGAATAAATAATAAATTTGTAACTGTAAAAACTACATACAGTTAAAAACTACATATTTAGGCAAAAAAAGAAATATGCCTGATTTTTCCTCATTCTTAGTATTATTTGTATCGAGGAATCGTACAAGATGCGGCAATTTTTTTTTTATCAAGAAAATTATAAGAAATATTAAAAATATGAAAAAATAATATAATAAGGCAAAAATCCTTAAAAATAGCCCTAAAAAATAGAACGCCCCTAAAAAAATCTCATCCGACTTATTTGCCCCCTAAATTTAAGGGGAATATCCCTAAGTTGGTAAGCCTGCGACCGAAATTTGTTTCGGTACATTGGCATCCCTTAAGATACATATATATTATATTTCGGCATAAGAAATAGAAGCACTTAGAGGCTAGCAGCGCCCCGCGGTTTCACCCGCATAGTTCCCGTACCCGTAGGAATATGGAGATAAAATATACCCTATGTTACTCGCTGATAAAATAGTTTTTCATTGGAAAGAATTATTCAAATCGGTCCAGTTAATTCGGAGCCTATTCAATGCAAACAAACAATAACATCTTTCCTCTTTATAATATTAGTATAAGTATAAATCAAACTTTTATGGTACCAAATTTAATAGCAAACGGTTAAGTTATATAAGCGGGTAGCGTAAGAGACATACAGTAACTTTTGCATTATAATAATACTAGTTTTTTTCCGCGGCTTCGCTCGCATGGTACATCGATACAGCCTATGTGCTATTCCACTTATAATAATGATAATAAATAAATGAATTCTCCAGATTGGCACACCAATTCCCTAGTTAGAAACTCCAAACTAAGCTTAAAGCCTATGGATACTAGGTGAACGGATAAACATAGGTTCTAAAATACGTTTATAAACATCCATGACTCGAGCACAAATGTCCATGTTCATCACACGAAACATTTGCCCCTCGAGATTCGAACCCGCGACCCTTGATTTCGTGGCCAGGGTCTCTGACCACTTGACCAACGGGCCTGTCAAAATATAATCAATATTAGTCCCCAAATTTAGTCTAGAATCCTTCAGTTGCTTTTGCGCGAAATAGCCACAAATACCCATACATTCATCCTCACAACTCTCGCAATTATAATATTAGAGAGATTAATAAGGATCTCTCTAATATTATAATTGCGAGAGACTCAGATTACAGAATTCTGTAATCTAAAGATACACATATGCCCATTTATCTAGATAGTGGTCGCCCAGTGGTCGAAATTCGAACATAATTCATTGAATTTTTTATAAATTTCTAACGCAATATTTATTAAAATATTAGCATTCTGCAGTCCTTCTCCATATAAACTTAAACTATGTCAAATCGCATAGTCCTCCGTCCGCGGAATATTCGTAAAAAGGGTACAAAGGTTATGCTTCACGTAATAATATATAGATATAGCATATCGCACCGAGCAATTATTTAAATGAGCCATGAGGCGCTTCGAATTCTAGGACCTGCATAGTGCTCAACTTATTTGGAAGAAATGGATTAAGTCAATGAACTGTGTAATGTGTCTACCGACTTCTTCAAATTGGGAGTGCAGAGCATTGCGCCTGATCGAAAGAATGCGAACGCTCGACACCTCACGGCTCAAACAAATCACGGTTTCAGGATTTTAAAAATAAAATGGTATTATGAAACACTTCCTAGTCTTTCTATGTATTTTAAACAAGAGAATGACCCTCGTTCCCCCGCATCGCAGACGAAGGAGGGGACGCACAAATCGAAATTACGACCGTTTTGTTCCTCCTCATGGAGAACAGCAGGTGATCGCCCCCATCTGCATTGCACGTGTCCCCACCGCCACGGAACAGGGATGGTCTCACACTCTATCTCTCCCTGTCAGCTTCCCCCAGGGCAAGCCGTCGCCGGTGTTGCTGTGGGAGCTTTAATCGTGGATCTCTCTCTGGCGATGAAGGGGGCCACGGGATTTAGCGGGTACACCCCCGGCCACTCCATCTTGGCCGAAGAGGAGTCCTCCGTTCCAGAGGGCCCTGGGAGTCCCACACACCAGGTCATCCTCCCTCGGATGGCATGACGGTGCCTCATGCATTGCCCGCGATAAAATAAAAAAGGTATTTTAGACATGGTATTATAAAAAAATTCTATACATTATTACTTTTAATACTCCAGCATGAGCCTTAGGCCAAGGGCCTTAGCATAACTCTTAATCCGTCCCTGCTCGTGTGATTTCATTAGTTCACATAGTCCCTGACTGTTATTATCGTATAGTGCTTTTCTACCAAGATGGTAGGAAACAAACACACAACTCGCCTACTGGTAAACGGTTACCATGGCCTATGACGTCTGCAACACCAGAGGCACATAACGCAAAGCTTCAGTTTTTCGTTAATTTAATAATTTTTACATTGTATTTAAAGGAGATTTCAAGAAGTTTCTTATTAAACTCAGTTCTTATAAAACTCAGTTGTTCAAACCCATGGGCACCACAGCGCGTACACACATGAAAGCGGCGGATTGGGGTCAAGTGCGACTGGACTGCGCCTTGTGCGCAAGCGCAGACAGAACTGACTTAAGGGATTTTCTTTTCTTTTAATCACAACAGCACAAGTATAGCCCACAGCCCCGGTAATAATAACTAATACCTGGATCTAAGACGCGCCCTTATCATCGGAGTTAATCAAGTAACTGACTTCACTGCATTTCCCTGGCGGGGTAGGCAGAGAACCGAGCGCTATGCACGGAGCTATCGGCTAAAACATTCAATTTACTACGAAAGTACCTATTTCCACCAACTAAGAATTAAAGGATTATTTTAGACCAGACGCTAAATTCAAAGTCTAGGCCAAGGATAGTGAACCATTGGCATGTGTGGGCGGCACGTAATATTGGACACGCATTTTCTTTGATGATCTCAAAAAGTTATCAAAATAATTAACAATAACGCTCTCGTCTCAACCGCTCCCCTGACATGTGGGGAATCAAAAAGGTTTGTCACCCCCGGTCCAGGCAAACCCAGACCAGAAATAACTGAACAAAACGTTACTAAATTAAAAGGTTGTAACAAATAGTAATAAATAAAGAAATATATTAAAAGGTAGCCTCTTAATATTTTTCTATAAAAAATAATAAAGCTGTTTATGCCGTGGACAAAAAAACAATAATGATAACACAAATGCGGCTTTAGCGTTACTCTACATACAAGCTATGTTACATTAGTCAACGATCCCTTAATAATATTGTATTTGTGATTCCAAAAACCTTAATGAGCCCTGGTCTTTTCAGTTAAACTACCAAATAAAAATAAATTTCAAAGTCTGTCCATTTACCGACAGATGGCACTGGAACCAGTATATTAGGTAGGAGGTGTTTCCTACATCGCGCAAGCATTTCGTTTCTTCGAGAGTATAAGATAATTTGAGCTTTTAAAACTTCAAACATTGCGTTTGTTTTTAGTATTGTCAATATTATTTTTGCAGGAGCGTGCCTTTAACCCTTTATTTCGCAATGTATTAGTGGTGTTACATTCTAAACAAAAATATATTCTGTGCAATTGAGATATTTTTTTGATTAAATTACTCGACTGTGCTATTATATATAGTACTGCCATCTATTAAACAAATAATAAAAGCCACTACGGCGCACTATCTGTCACTAAATTACAAAATGATGCCACCACATCGTGGAGCTCGCGGACCTTCGGTAAGTTTTTATTCCTAATAATTAAAATAGTGAATGTTTATGCAATATAATAGCACAAATGGTTTTTTAGTAAGTTCATTCATCTAATACAAATGAAAACAACATTTGATTGTGTTTTGTTTTCACGTAATCTACATGAGTTTTCGTACGTATCACCCGTAACACATTGCGCAAGATACAGTAAACTAGTTGTAGTTCACTCTGTATTACCGATGATACGTTGCGAAATATCTAAAAAAATAAGTATTATGATATTTCCTGGTCTTTTTTATGATTTAACCCTTTTATGGGCTGGTGTAGGCATTAAACAATATAATATTGTCCTGTTCATATTTTATTAGAAGTTAGAAGTTTTCCTAACGCTCCATACTCTTCTTTCTATATCATCGGAGTACCTTCTATCTCTACTAAATGCAGATCCTAGATATACAATTTCATTCACCTGTCCCAGCACTACATCGTCAACCGTTATCCTTGTATCCGTTCTGGTTTCATCTCTTTCAAACATCATCATAATCTTTGTTTTCTTAGCATTCAAATGTATAATTACTCCTTACATACCTACTTCCTTATCATCTTTCAATGTTGTGACTAGTTGCTGCAGATCCGATGCCGACTCTGCTAAAAGTACGGCATCGTCCGCGTAAAGCAAGCAGTTCTCAACGAAGTCACCCATACGCACTCCAATATTCATAGATCTAATCCTCCGGAGACAATGGTCAAGATACAGGATAAACAGCAGAGCAGACAGCACGTACCCCTGTCTGACACCAATATTGACATCAAACTAGGGTGACAGGCTGCCCTCTACTTGCACACATGCCGTACAGCCCACATAGGTGGCTGCGCAGCACGAAGCAATGCTCCATCAATCTCATATCTCGGCAATATGTCCCAAAGGTCCTTTCGTACAACCTGTCAAAAGCATTCTCCATATCCACACAACCGAAAAAAACCTTCCGACTTTTAGTCAGATGCTTCTTCACAATGTTGCAAAGAGAGAAGACTTGATCCGTGCATCCTCTACCATTCCGGAAACCTCCCTGTGCCTCCCACAACATTCCATCGGATTTCACCCTCATTCTCCTCTCAATAATCTTACCATACACCTTTGCTGCTAGGCTGCTCAAACTGATGGCTCTATGACTGGCACAGTCCATACGTGACCGAGGTACGATGACTGCCCGTCTCCAATCCATTGGGACCTTTCCGTTTCTCCAGCATAGATTGCACAAGAACAAGAAAGTGTCATGGACGCTAGTGCGACCTAGCTTGATCATCTCCGCAGATACCTTGCCTATTCCCGTGGCCTTTCCACTTTTCAGACTTCGTATCGACGTCTTCATCAGACGCTGGCACCACAGAATCAGACATAGCCTCACTCAGTGCCAACATCCGAGACATATTCATACATTTCTCCACAATATTTACTCCACCGTTCTTACACCTTTATTCGGGTTTGCAAGAATGTTACCAGCTTTAGATTTAATCTTACCCATTCTGGACGCCGACGAATACCCTCAAGACCTCTTAGCTTCCCTCCAAAAGAGCTTGGAATTAGACTCGAAACTATTCGTCAGCCTCTCTTCTTCATTCATAGCTACTCTTTCACGCTTCTCTTTCACTAAAGCTTTAGTTTCACTCTTGCAATAACGGTATATTTCTTTCTTCATCTCAATCATACTTTCATCCATTTGCAAAGATGAGAGAACGTGGGAGATGCCGATTATGTAAAGATGGGCAAACCAACGTTCATTGCGATAGATGTGACCTGCGTCTATGTTTTGTCCCAAAAATAAATTGTTTTTTGAATTTTCATTCGAAATAAGTATGTAGATTTATTAAATGTTTGTGTTTTAATATTTTTGTATTTGATTGTAAGGATTTAAAAAGTAAATATTTTTTTATTTTGTATATTATTGTTTTTTCTTTAAACCCTAACTCAAGAGCAATGTGACAAATATGATACATACCACTTACAAGCTATTTCTCCGTATAAAGTGCAATGTAACGTATTCGATACATCCTATTCCTAAAAAACTGCAATAGCAGAATTTTTTTTATTATTTTTTTTGACATCATTATTCACTATATTTTTAAATAAATTCAAAAAAATAGGAAAAACTAATAAAAAAAATCTTGCGCTTTAAAGGGTTAAGTGCGTTCTTCAATTCCTCTACATTTATAGATTTGAATTTCAGTTATTATATTTTGACAATTGATGAATCATGTATATGTACATATAAATTCCCGAAAATAATATTTAGCTTAAAAATACAATTTAGGTATGGGTTAGAGCCAATTTATCAACTTTCAGACAAAAATTATCTGACTAACAAAGGGTATAGTCACAAATTTTAGTTTATATGTCGATTTGTATGTTGCATAAAACAGGCGATTACATTTAAAATCTTTCCATCTATTAAGGGTTGTCTTTTATTAGAAATTAGAGAGATGAGGTTTGAAAGCTTTTATAAAAAAATACGTGTGATAATAAAATCGGTATTTTAAATGAAAATATAACACGTGCACCGTTTTTTATTTATCTTATTAAATAAAAAACATTTAATAAGATAAATAAAAAACTATATATTATACTTTATCAATTTATATTTACTATGATAATTTTTTTTTGTATAGTAAATATGTAATACACTTTGTATGTACATAAATGTATTTAGTACACTAAAGCACAATTGATGGACTTTTAATTAGACAAAATACTTACTAACTTGCAGGAAAGTGTGGCGCAAATCAACCGACCTTATTTACTTAAGATGAATTTAAGTACTGTTCATACATATTTACATGCTACGAATTTTATAGTTTCGTAATCATTTTCTGCTAAACCAATATCTTAGTATGAATAGCCGCGAGTTTCTATTGTAGACTATTTAGCGGAATCCTATGCGGGAATCAAATTCAAGTCCCATTGGCACACGGCGCAGCGAAAGCTTCCCGCCACCGGCCCGCTCCGGACGGATGACCAGCCCGGTGTTACAGCTGTTACGTCACGCGACCGCCGCGTGGCGGTCAACAACCGATCGCGGTCGCTGGACTGCGCCGCCCACTTTCACTTTCTACGACAAAGTAACCAAATTAACGCCATCTTACGGAGAGTGGCAAAACTAGTTAGTAATCACGACATCTAGCGAGGAGTAGTCGAACTATTTTGTAACAACGCCATCTAACGATTAGAGAGGAAATCATTATGCGAGCTTCCTGTCACGTTTTGCTGCTATTAGTAAAACGCCATCTAACATAAGACGTGAGAAACAATTTTAAAAAATTATAAAAATTATTATATATAATTTTAAAAAATTAGCATATCCTTATGTAGCTCAGTTAATAAAATTATTTTCAAATTTAACAGATAGCAACAGACAGACAGATAATACAGAAATGTATAACAGCAGTTTCTAATGGTTAATATCATTACCTAAAATTTTTTGCGTCAAAACTTCAGATTATATCGCGAGTTTCTAGTTCATTTCTTTAATATATTTCCAAATAACTATGGGCTACGTATAAATAAAATAAAAAACTTCCAGTTTGAATTCAGCAGCAAATATGTATATTAAATTATTTATAAAAATATCAGTGCAGGACTATGGAATGGAGTGGAAGAACAAAGAATCTGGGCTTAATAGCCTCATCTTAATAGATGAGGTGCTAGTGGACTAGGTAACCGGGACTATGGGAAGCACAATGGCACCTGCCCGATCTATGTTTAAAAACACGAAAAAAATGGGCAGGTGGTGACTCGCCACCTCACTGTCATGGGCCCCCCATTGGTCGCACACACAAGGCACGAAGCAGGAGCGACGGTGGGCAACATTGTGTGAGCGGCTCAGGGTGTGGAGAGGTGTGCACCGCTTTCTACCCAGTGGCTTACGCCACTGTACCAATTCGCGACTTAGACATGTTTCACTTCCACCCTGCGAGCATATAGCTCTGACGCCCCACTCTGGACGGCCGGCTAATACAAGCCAGAGATGAGAGTCCTGCGGCCCCTGTGGGGTCCACTCCCACCGGCCAACTAAGGCAAGCGGAGAGAGGGGCCTGGTCGACTCTCAGGAGCACGGGTCCCAAAGGGTGTCAATCCCATTCAGCCCGCCACAAGCTACCCTGGGGAGACTGGTTGCACTGGTAGAGAGTCGCTGCCATTCATGGTACGAAAATCAGCGACTCTCACCAGGGGGCGGTGGGGTCGTCACATTCCTACGCCTTTATTATTATTATTGTTGTCTCCTTTTGGATATCACGGGAAGTTTTACCTTCCCGGTCCTTTGGAAGGCTTGCATGGAGGCACAGGCCCAACATGTAGGTAGAGGCCCCTTGAGACGTTTTAATATGAGTGTGTGATGGAGTACACCGACCGGATCCTACTTCTGAGTATACTAACATAATACACTCAGTAGTAACACCCGGCAAGTGCAACACTATTGCAATAAGGTGGAAAGAAAACCTGGGCTATGGGGTGAGATAACGGTCGCCTGCCATTTCAATATTTCACAAATTAAAGTTCGTTAAGGTTCGCAAAATGCAAATACGATCAAATATATATAATAATTTTCTTTGAGATCATAAAGTTATCAATATAATTGACAATAACGCTAACGTCTCAACCGCTCCCCTGCCACGTGGGGAATCAAAAAGCTTTGCCACTTCTGGTCCAGGCAAACCCAGACCAGAAATAACTAAACAAAAAGTTGCTAGATTAAAAGGAAGTAACAAATAGCAATAAACAAAGAAATATTTTAAAAGGTAGCATCCTAATATTTTCCTATAAAATAATAAAGCTGTTTATGACGTGGACAAAAAAAAACACCAATGATAACACAAATGCGGCTTTAACGTTACTCTACATATAAGCTATATTGCATTAGTCAACGGTCCTTTAATAACATTTTATTTGTGATTCCAAAAACCTTAATGAGCCCTGGTCTTCCTAGTTAAACTACCAAATAAAAATAAATTTCTAATTCTGTCCATTTTCCGACAGATGGCGCTGGAACCAGTGTACCAGTTATGACCGGGTAGGTGTTTCCTAAATCGCGCAAGCATTTCGTTTCTTCGAGAGTATAAGACAAATTGAGCTTTTGATACTCTCGTGCCTTCCATTACTTAAATTGTTTATTTTGGCAGTGTATAGATAATATTATTTACACGGTATTATCAATATTTTTGCAGGAGCGTACCTTTAAGTACGTTCTTAAAATCCTCTATATTTATTATTTGTTGTTCGATTTCATTTGTTCTATTTGATAAATTATGTACCTATTTACAAAATACAGTTAAGGTATGGCTAATTAATCAATGTTCAGACAAAAAATATTTGACTGACAAAGGGTACAGTGACAGTCACAAGTTTTATATAATGTATGTTGCATCAAACAGGCGATTACATTTTAAAATCTTCGCGGCTATTAAGGGGTTGTCTTTTATTAGAAATTAGAGAGAGGAGGTTTGAAATCTTTTATAAAAAAAATACGTGTGATAGTAAAATCGGTATTTAAAATGAAAATATAACACACGTGCACCGTTTTTTTATCAATTTATATTTACAATGGTAAATTATATTTTGTATAGTATATATATGAGTACTCTTTGTATGTACATAAATGTATTTAGTACACTAAAGCACAATCGACGGACTTAATGCTTGAGGAATTTTAATTAGGTAAATACTTACTAACTTGCAGGAAAGTGTGGCGCAAATTAACTGACCTTATTTACTTAAGATGAATTTAAGTACTGATCATACTTACATGTTACGAATTGTATAGTTTTGTAACCATTTTCTGCTAGACCAATATCTTAGTATGAATAGCCGCCAGTTTCTATTGTTGACTATTGAGCTGCATCCTATGCGGGAATCAAACCCAAGTCCCATTGGCACACGGCGCAGCGAAAGCTTCCCGCCACCGGCCCGCTCCGGACGGATGACCAGCCCGGTGTTACAGCTGTTACGTCACGTGACCTACGTGGGCTACGTACTTATAAATAAAATAAATAACTTCCAGTTTGAATTCAGCAGCAAAATTGTATATTTAATTATTTTTAAAAATATCACAAAAATGCACCATTAGAATAAAGTACATAACTGCGTAAAGTACACAAATATATCAAAATAGTTGGTCCCTTGTTTTACAAAAGAATAATTTAACACCAATCCACCTACGATACGCGTTTTACTACGCTCCGATATAAATAAAACTTCTTACCTTGATTTGATACCCAATATAAAAAAAAAACAATATTATTACTTATAAATAATAAGCTACAGTTTGAGTTTAGTTGTATTTATATCCACTTCATATAAAAGGGTAAGTTCTCAATTCGATAGAATATTTTTAAGGTTGGCAAAATGCAAATACGATCAAATATATAATAATGTAGGATCAATGAGATATCATAGGTACTCGAAAAAAAAAATACCTTATCTGAAGATTTATAATATTGTTTGGTGCCAATAAGTCTTGATTCCATTCTCTATGGCTAACTTTTAAAATGTTAACAATTTTCTTAGTATTAACAACATTGCTTTCTGTAGCACTTATACACTATTATGTATGACAGTCATTTATCCTATAATGCATTGCAATTATCGCATAATGTGGCACAGGCATTGAGCCTGATGGAATATAATATAAGTATTGATATAATCGTCTGCAGCATAACATTTGAAGGATTAGACTTACAGTAACATCTTTCAGTTAGACTTCATCACAAATTACAAAATTATTAAAAGTATAAAAATCTTGATTCCATAATAGTAATATTCTTTTTTTTTATCGATTATGCAAATGATATATTTTAACGATCTTTTAGGGTCTAATCAAAATCGTATTTTTTTTCACAAGGAGCGTCCCTCTTCCCCGGCCGCCGCCCCGCAGCCGGCGCAGCGCTACAACAGCGCGGCGGCGGCGTCGTCCACAATCCAGTAGAGCGCGCCGCTGGCCGGCCGCACGCGCCCCGCCGGGAGCTCCTCCTTATCCTTCAGGATACGCTGAAATCATAATTCATCACATAAAAGTATATTTTGCGCCCCAAAGCTTTTCACTGGGACACATAACTATAAAACGGCGCAATCCCGTTTAAGACGGGACGTTCGTATCATCACCACGCCCGTAATCTCCGACGGTGTAGGCAGAGTCCAAAAGCGATAAGCACCGTTAATCAGATTCAGCAAAAAAAATCTTTTATATGGATGGATACTGGGTGAAAGGATAGTTACAACTTAAATACATTTCTCATCCACGACTCCATAAATGTCCATGTTTATCACACGAAACATTTGCTCCTAGCGGGATTCGAACCCGCGAGCAAGCTAGTTTACTCAAATATTTTTTAAAGTAAATTATTGAGATTACAAAAAAATATAGCTTACGTGTTTAGCAGACCAAAAGTAATGAAGATACAGTGCGTGAAAGTACCGCGTGACGTCACTAGGTCCGTAACTTTTTACCGTAAAATTTTTGAAGCGCTGTATCTTCGTAATTTTTTAAGTATTAGATAAAGCAAAAAACACGTATTTCATATTTTTTGATAATCAAACTTACGAATCATAAAACAAAATTTGAGTAAACTATATAATATGATGACATTCCCGTTGTGGGTGGCACCTTGAGCATGTCGGCCTTGCCGGCGCCGCTGATGGCGAACACGCAGTTGCGCGCCGCGTTGACGGCGCCGTACGTGAGCGTCACGCGCGCCGGCGGCGGCTTGGGCGAGTCCGTGATGGCGGCCACCTGAAAACATCAACACCTTCTATAATATTTTAAATATAAAAGTAGCTGTGTCTGTTCGCCAAAACGGCTGAACCGATTAATATAGAGATAATTAATGACATTTTGTATAGAGGTAGAGTAGATAGACCTTGGGAAAGGACATAGTACTTTTTATTACGAAAAAAAAGCTAAATCGGAGATGAGAATTTGTATGGACAGCTGGTAATTTTTTAAACTAGAGGAGTTAATTTTTTTTTTTTAGGTATTTCCGACGGCATCACATACATTGATCTGACTCCGAGGTAAGTAGCTTAAGCACTTGTGTTATTTGATTATAATAAATATGACTTCCTTATTATATTAAAATAACAGTGTAAAATAGTAATAGGCGTTGGATATTTTTCTATATTGCTTCTGTGACAGACAAAATTCAGCGTGGGCTAGGGCTAGGATATTAAATATATCTAGGATCACCACATAACATAAGAAATTTATTCTATTCCCCAACTAATAATTTCTAGAAACAACTAATAAAAAAATATAATGGTATCTCAAAAACTCAACAGTCACAAGCTTTCTATGTAACCTTATTGTCCTCGTGCGATTGTATCATTACAGCACATGCGCTTGTGCTTACGCAGAAAATTACTAACGCGACTAAACGAACTTGTAAATTTTTGACAAGCGATGCTCACGCCATACAATATTTAGTAGCGTATAACATAAGCATAGCGTATAAAGATATAGAAATGCAATATATCCTATTAACGATTTTGTAAATAGTTTTAAGGTTTCGAATATACGTAAAAAACATATCCTCCCGTGGGTGTCGTAAGAGGCGCTTGAGGGAATTTATACCAGATGACGGGCAGCAGCGTCATTCTGAAGGACTTTCATCCATACTGCGATCATCACACCGTTCTTCAAGCGTGATGAGACCTCTCCTACCCCCCTCCCCACTCCTATTATCCCTCCCTCTCTTGGTTTTTCCTCCTGTCCTTCTGCGTTTCCAATCCAAGGTCTGCCGTGCTGATGGATGCGTGGCTAGGGGAGTGCCTAGTCAATAGCGTGCCAACTTTGCCCTGGGATCGGGTGCCCCCAGAGTTTGGCTAACCTTCTCCTGACATGCGGGGCTCTGTCAGGAGCGACAAATCATATCCCCTGCTCCTCGTGGGAATCGCTATGATTTTAAGAAAAAACAATTATAAAATCAAAAATGGCGGCGATGGTGTTCGCAACCTGTCACGTCACGTTTCCTTTGGGGGCGAGAAGTGGACCGCAGAAACCCGGTTTGCTACGTTGAACGTTAGAGGAGGCATGGATAGAAAAATAGATGAAGTATGTCAGATGATGGATGAGAGACACCTGGACGTGTTATGTGTGACCGAGACAAAGCGGAAAGGATGTGGTATCACAAAACAGGGTCCCTATACGGCGTATTGGTCGGGAGTATCCAGTACCAGCCGTGGGTGTCAGGGACTTGGTGTACTCCTTTCTCCTAGGATGAACGAGTGTGTGACTGGGTATGAAAGTGTTAGTCCCAGACTTCTTTGGATTAGGCTAAAAGTTGGACTTTCCCGGATCTTTATACTAGGTGTATATGCGCCAACGAATATTGGTTCGGGCGGGTCAACACAAGCCAAAAATGAGATTCTTGATTTCTGGGACAGTGTGAGAGACACCTTATTAAAATGCACGAATAATGAAAGAGTTATTATGTTAGGTGATTTTAATGCATGGGTAGGTGTCGAGCGAGATGGATATGAAAGTATACTTGGTAAATATGGTGATGAACGAACTAATAAAAATGGAAAAAGTCTGCTTGAGATATGCTTGGAATGGAAACTTCACGTGACAAACACAATGTTTGCTCATAAGAAGATCCATATGTATACTAGAGAAGAAGGAAGTTTGAGAAGCATGATTGATTTTGTGATTGTGGATGATAGACTGAAGAAGAACCTTGTTGACACTCGAGCGTGCCGCGGGGTCGCTATAGATACAGACCACTATTTGGTGGTCTGCCGTATAAACGGACTATTCAGACGGTGGCGGCACAGAGTTAAAACTCCAACAAGAGTTCTAAAAAGAATAAAAGTAGAAAATTTGGAAGGAGAGGAAGTAAAAGAGAAATACCGTGAAAGGTTGAAAGAAAGCTTTACAAGGATGGAAGAGACGAGTGAGATAGAAGATGTGTGGAATTTATTTAAAGATGGGGTTGTGAATGCTGCTATTGAAGTGTGTGGGGAGGCTAAAAGGTGCGATAGCATGAATGATAGAAAGGAATGGATGGACAAGGACGTACAAAAGATTATAAGTGAAAAGAAGAAAGCATGGTTAGATTGGTTGTCGGTAAAAGGCAACCATAAAACACAAAAGGCGACGGATGAGGATGTGAATGAAGCAAGGCAGGAATACAAGAGAGTAAAAGATTTAGTAAAAAAAGTGATAGATAGAAAGAAAGGTGAGCAAAAGGATAACTTCGATCGAAGACTTTCTGAAGATTTTCGGAAGAATGTAAAGTTTTTCTGGAAATCCGTAAGATCGGTCCGGGGTAAACATGTTAACTCGGACCTGACGAAAATTAGAAGTCGAGATGGAAGTTTAGTGACTGGAGAGGCATGCGTGTTGAAGAGATGGAAGGAATATTTCGAAAGCCTGTTTGAAAAGGAAGATACGACATTACGGCTGCTGACACCATGGGGAGAGGAGAGTAGTGGCGAAGGCAGTCGGGATGATAGTATCAGTATGGATGAAATTCTGACAGGGCTGAAAGGAATGAAAGTTGGTAAAGCTGCAGGATATGATAGGATATCCGTAGAGATGCTGAAGGCTGGGCAGGGAGTGGTGACAAGTCAGCTGCACCGCCTTTTCAACAGTTGTTGGACGAATGGCCGAGTACCGGGAGACTGGTGTAAGGCGGTGATCGTCCCGCTTTATAAAGGAAAGGGGTCGCAGCAGGACTGTAAAAATTACCGCGGTATCAGCCTTCTCAGCGTCGTCGGAAAATTGTATGCAAAAATATTGATTGAAAGAGTGATGAAAATAACTGATGGGAAGTTATGGGATGCACAAGCGGGTTTTCGAAAGGGAATGGGATGCATGGATCAGGTCTTTTCCTTACGATGCATAACCGAAAAATGTTTGGCTAAATGCCATAAGGTTTATTGCGTGTTCGTGGACTTGGAAAAGGCCTATGATAGAGTCGTGAGGAATGAGTTGTGGTCAGCACTATCTGTGTATGGGGTGGACAGCAACTTGATACGAGCGCTGAAGTCTCTGTACGAGGGCTCTAGCGCCTGCGTCAGGATAAATGGCACGTGCACTGAATGGTTCAACATCGAGAAGGGTGTAAGACAGGGATGTGTAGCGTCGCCATGGCTGTTCAACCTGTTCTTAGATAAGTGCTTGGCAGGTTTGAAAGAGTGTGATAAGGGTCTAAGAATGAATGAGTTACTCATCAAATGCCTTCTATATGCTGATGACCAAGTGCTACTTGCGTCCTCAGCTGAGGACTTGCAGGAGATGATGAAATTGCTGTATGAATCTTTAAGAATGAAAGGGATGAATGTAAATGTTAGTAAGACGAAAGTTATGGTCTTTGAAAGGGATGAAGAGATGACTAAATGTGATGTTTTGATTGGAGGTGAAAAAGTAGAACAAGTGAATGAGTTTGTATATCTGGGAACAAAGTTTACAAGAGATGGAAAGTGTGAGAGTGATATTGAGAGGAGAGTGAATGCGGGGAACATGGTGAATGGTGCGCTGCATTCCTTTATGAACAGTCGGAAAGTGTCTGAGAAAGCACGTCTGGCAGTTCATACAGGAGTGTTGGTTCCCACACTTATGTATGGAAGTGAATGCTGGGTGTGG
Source organism: Glyphodes perspectalis (assembly GCA_951394215.1). Classification (NCBI taxonomy): domain Eukaryota; kingdom Metazoa; phylum Arthropoda; class Insecta; order Lepidoptera; family Crambidae; genus Glyphodes; species Glyphodes perspectalis. The sequence goes on along the minus strand of OX596223.1, from coordinate 11,361,944 downwards.
CAGAATAAGCACGAGTGTAGAATAAATGCAGTAGAGATGAGAGCACTCAGAAGTATGTTAGGAGTGAAACTGACTGATAGAATAAGAAACGAAGAAATAAGAGAACGATGTGGAGTGAAAGAAGATGTAGTGACTAAGATTGAAAAAGGCATGCTTGGATGGTTTGGGCATATTGAGAGAATGGATGAAAGAAGATTGACGAAAGAGATATATAAGGCAAGTGTAAATGGAGCCGTTGGGAGGGGAAGACCTAGACGGACTTTCCATGACCAGATTGGTAATGTATTAACAAAAGGTCAGGTTAACAGCACCCTTAACCGACGAGCGTGTATGAAAAGACTTATGAATGTAGAAGAAGCGAAAGGTGTATGTCAGGATCGTAGCAAATGGAAGTACGTGATCTCTGCCTACCCCCATGGGAAAAAGGCGTGACATTATGTATGTATGTATGTATGTAAAAAACATTATAAACCTTTAAAGTCCTCTCCTCGAGTAGGGGGTGACCGGGGAATAGTGAGCAGGTGTGCCCATCCGGTCCCATGCCCAACAACAGCAGATCGAATTTGAACTCATCACCGTTGAATGCTGCTTTTAATTTCTCATTGTAATCTTTTGCTGCTTCCTCCGCTGCGGGTTTAAACTTAAACTAAACTAACAACCCTATAGTAAATCACAATTAAAAAAACATTGTGGTCTTAATCTTATAAATCAGTTGCTAAAGTATTTAAAAACATAACATAACATTGAAGTACATATTTTAAAGGATCCTATATTACATACTGAGACATTACAAAATTTCCTTCCTATATCTTAATTGATACAGCAATACTGGAACTACCATTTAACCTGCAATTCCAGCTACAGTACTGTCCTATTCCCACACAAAAAAAAAATGGTATATGTAATAAAACCATAGAGCTTATATGAAAAGGATCATGAATGTTGAAGAAGCAAGTGAGGTGTTTAAGAACCGTGCCATATGCGGTTCTCTCTGCCTACCCTGCTACATTAGTGGCCTGAAGTTTAGTTACTTATGTAATAAAAGGCAAAGTAGCTACTGAATTTATAATAAAAATAACAACAAAGAGCCTATAAAACTTATACAGACATGTTAATACCTGTAAATTTTGTTGAAACAATTTGTTGGACTTACATTCTTTTACATACCTGTAACACCCTGTTTGATAGTGATAAACTGACTCTCTTTTAATGCAGTCTTGGGAACTAGTAGCCTCTTGTAAGTCCCAAAAGTGGAGTCTTCACTGTCCTCAGGTACAACTCGCTCATCACAGAACGCCAACACCCACTTTGACCAATCTGTCTCTACTCGTGGCAAACCTTCACAGAGATACTTTACAACAGATCCACCTAGAAATGTATAAAATAGAATACTTATAACTTTTTAAAACAGTTTTTGGCTAAATAGCTTAAAAATATGTGACAATGTATGTTTCATATTTAATAATCCAAAAAATTAACTAAGTATACAAAATTCTAAGAATGCATTGTTATGAATACTGCTAATAATAAGATAGTGTGTACTGCTAATAATAAACAAACTGTTAAAAACTTAATAAACTTCCTTCCTAAACCTCAATAAAATTAGTATTAATTACTATAATTTAGGATGTAGGAGCCGCGGACGGGCCAGGCTCACCTACCACAACCAGATTGGTATTACAAGAAGGTGATGTTAGGAGTCATAAAAACCGTAGAGCTTGTATGAAAAGGATTATGAATGTTAAAGAGGCGAGTGAGGTTCGATTCTCTCTGCCTACCCCGCTAGGGAAGTGGTGTAAAGTTTAGTTAGTTAGTTAATAAAATTAGAAAATAAGAGAAAACCTTTACGAAAATGTACCAGGTAATATTATGCATAACGTAGAAATATAAAATCTATAGTATACTTAATGATAATGATTTTTAAATGTGGTTTTATAAAATATAATATAATAGGTATTCCATAATTTCATTGTTATGCAATGCAAGTCTTGATAAATAATGATTTCAGGTACAGAGGTCAAAAGTTGGGAGCTCCACTCACCCGAAAGACCGACATAGAACTTTCCTCGATTGTATATAGCATCATTTGATATTTTTTCGACATACGAAGATAATTTAGAAATTATTTCTTGCTCGTCATTTACTTTGATAGTCGTCATTTTTAATAGCAATTGCTAATATTTAAAAACACGATATTTGTCGGCTTCGGAAGCAAAACAAGGTTATTTAAATGTCAAAGTGACATTACTACCTACAAGCTTACAGTACATAACGAAACGCAATAGGTCTAGTATTTTTCTATACCTTATTGTCTTTATTATTTTTGTTAAAACGTATGTTTAATCTACACAATAATTACACGATAGATCATAAAAATATATTTTCACTATTTATAAATAGGTAATTTGAAATTTATGGTACCTAACAGATTTTTCAATGCAAAACGTCAGCCAAATTTGATATATATGTAATATATACATAAGTTTCAAAGATTTGCATAAAATAAGTAAGTTTACGTACGTGTACAAAATGAATTCGTAATAATGAAAGAAAAAGGTAAAAAGGTTTGTCAGAAGTGGGATTCGAACCCACGCCCACAGAAGTGGACTGCGACCTGAACGCAGCGCCTTAGACCGCTCGGCCATCCTGACATATGGATAAATTGCGAAATTATGCTTTAGCAATTACAAGAAGTAAATATAAAAATACTTATTTGTTTGATTTATTATATTAGATATAAGCTATTATTTGCAGTTATAAAAATCATGTTTGATTTTATAGCCTAAACTATAGAAGCCTTAATATTTACTATGATTGCTTTAAATAAGAATATATCTTAAAATAAATTATTATTTTACTACTAAAAATTAACATAAAAGAAAAAACATTTTACACATTAACAACATACTTTTAGTTGACCACTCTGGCCATTCTGTTTCCACACTCCAGTCACTAATTATATGTATATACATTTAAATAGGATATTGCTATAAAAAAACGTGTAGGCGCTTATAGTAAATTATTATTTAATAAAACATTGTATAGAAATCATAGTCAGATTTAATTAACATAAAAATATTAATTAATTTCTTACATTACCTCACCAAGAATTTGATTATTCAGGTTCTGGATCGCACCAATAGTCCAAGAAAATAGGCCTTTAAATACGAATTTGAGGTAAATACTTGAATTTTTGATATAAGTTACTTTGAAAGATTTAAAAACGATCTGTGAAAGTTTTTTGTAAAATCACCCCCGAGAACATTGAAAAAAAAAATAAAAAGTATTTGTTTTTGAAATTTTGGGAAAACGGTAAGTAGTAGAAAAAAAAGGTTTAAATAAAAGTTGTAGAGCATCAGATTTTATAAAGAAATGCCCTGTTTATGTTTTCGCTAACATTAAAATTATCCGAGATAGGGCGGTTAGAAGCTTGGGGATGATAGTAAATAGTCCGGTCAGTTTTCCATTTTGATCTGAAAGGATAGGACCAACGGGAAAATTTGTGTGTGCACTAGATATTTAACAATCCAGAAATTCAAGTCTCTGACACATCAGGTTAGCTAAAAAAAAAGCGCGGAAGATCGAAAAAGGCAAATAACTCATGAGTAGTGCAAAATATTGAAAAATGCTAAAGGTAAAAGCTATAGATAATTGAATTTCCTACAAAAATGGTATCTGCATATTTTTTCATAAGTGCGATGCTTTTCGCAAAAAACACGCCTAAGTGTAAAATTATTTAAAAATGTTTATCTTACAAGTTTTTCTCAATAAATAATAATGCGTATAGCTACATTATTAAGTCTATTTTTCAATAATAAGCAGCACTTTAAAAAATATTTTTTCCTTACTAAGATGAAATTTTTTTTTCTCATCTAGACGGGTTTTTAATGCAGAATTAAATCCTTTGGTTTATGCGAAATCCGTCTACTTAGTACCTGTAATTTATTAACTTTTATTGAATAAAGAGAAATGATCAGTAGTGACTGCCTGACCGAGTCAGGATTTCTTGCCAAAACCGAAACCGAAACCGAACATTAGGCAGCTCTCTTAGTTTTGGCTTTGGTTGACATAGCATGTTGAAATGAAGTGTATCTTTACTTTTATGTCTCCTGACCCGGTGTCTATCTGTAATAGTGAGATTAGAAAAAAATATTGGTTTACTTTTTTTTCCTTTGTTTAAATAAATTTGAATGACAAATACAGCGCGTTTAAGTTCCCTGTGACGTCACTTGTTCCGTAAATGCGCCGCGCTTCAGATTTTTGAAGCGCTGTATCTTTGTAATTTTCCAAGTATTCGATAAAGCAAAAAATACGTGTTCAATATTTTGATAATTTTACTTACGAAACAAATCAAATATTTGAATTTTTGCCATTTGCCAAAAAACCCTTCACAGTTTAACATTTTATCAAGAACAAAAGCCTAGAAATCCAACTCATTGAACAAGTTCTTAAGCTAGACAAACTCATCGACCAACCGGATATACCAATATACCAATACTGAGGAACCTCTTAATAACAGTAATTAATAAAATTATAATAGAGTAATGCCAGCTTATACAGTTGCTTCTTGGAACATCAAAAGCCTGGTCGTTTATGTTATTATGTTGAAATATTAGGTACTCCCATAGCATAACATTGATGTAATGCTTGTCTCTGAAGCACAACTAATATTCATAAGTGCTTTATTGAAGTCTATGTAAATAAAGATAAGTTTAACAGCATTAAAATCAAGGACTATCACATTTACTCAATCTTCCATCCAGACGGGACTGCTCATGCAGGAACTGCTGTGATTGGGAAAAGAAATATAAACCATAAAGTACTACCAAAATTTAAAACAGTACATCTGCAGTTGACATGGTGCAAGATGAACATGGTCAGCTAAAACATACAACATAGGAAAATCAATTCACTGACTATTTTAGGACCACTTGTTATAGATTTATTAATTCAGACGTGACTCCCATGCAAAGAATGTTGCATTTGAGTCTGAATTCTATGCATGGGAGTCACGTCTGACTCTTCCAAGAGGACGAGAGCTGAAGAAAACCCTTGACAAGAACAACGTCTACGTATTCAGCACAGGTCAAACAAAATATTCGACAAGCTCTATGGTGCATTCCGCAGTGATCCTTTTTTTTTTCCCGTGTGTAATCCGTCATTAAGTATTTAGTAAGTATTTACGCATGGTACTTATCATCTTATATTGGTGAGCTGATGATGGAAGGTACAACTCCTTAACGATTAGGTATTAGTTTATGATTCTTTAAATATTGATATCTTCGACAATTGTAAGACGATTTTTAGACTTTTTTTTTATTCAAAAGGGTATATCCTTGAGTTGGTCTTATTGGCACCAAATCTGGATCTGATGAAGGAATCTTAGGCAAATCGAGGGAAACCCTCAAGTATTATAGGCGTGTACAATCTATTTTAGTTATTTTCTAAAACAATTCAAGTATTTACGTCTGGTATTCATAATCTCATGTTGCTGAGCTGATGATGGAAGGTACAACTCCTTAACGATTAGGAGTTCGTGGATAATTCTTTCAATATTATAGGGTCATATTGACTGCTATTCTCGGATAGTCTCAATTTTACCAATTCTTGGTCTAGTGATGGGATTCCATGAAAACGAGGGCCACCCTTAAATTTTAACGACATGTTAAGTGTTTGATTTATTTTTTCTAAAACGATTTCAGTATTTGCGTCTCGTACTCATCATGTTATGTTGCTTAGCTGATGATGGAAGGTATAACTCCTTGAAGATTAGTAGTTTAGTCTCATTAGACCGGCACTGTCTCATTATAGCAGCTTATTTTGATGGTCTACCTACCTTTTAATAAATTTCACTTTCACTTTACTATTGAGTACCGACATATCTGCGGGTTTTGCATGGAAGTAGAATAAGCACGCGGTCGAGGTGCGTGCACTGCGTAAAATCTGCGGTGTATCGCTCACAGACTGCGTTCGGAACAATGATGAAAGAAAAGTTTGGTCTGAAAGACAACGTCGGAGTTAAGATAAGGAGAAGCATGCTCTGGTGATCCGGACATGTGGGATAAGTAGATGACGAAAGATTGAGCGAAAGTTACCCACCATGACCAAATTGGTCGTGCGGTAACAGAAAAGTGAAGGTAAAAATGTTAAAGTAGCAAGTGAGGTGTGTAAGGATCGTGTCATACGACGTTTGGTTCTCTTGTGCCCCACTAGGGAAGTGGCGTGAAGTTTAGTTTAGTTAAGTTCAAAACCATAGAGCTAGTATGAAGGAATTATTAATGTTAAAGAAGCGAGTGAGGTGTGTAAGGACCGTGCCATATGGCGTTCGGTTTGCTCTACCTACCCTGCTAGGGCATTTTCCTAGCGGGGTAGGCAGAGCGAACTTACTTCACGCCATTGCATGAAGTAAGGTATTAACGCGACTACTATGGAGCAAGCTGTGCTCAGGGTTTCTTTGTGTAAAACAAGGGGTGTTATTATATATCCCACAAAATATCCACATTATATGCCACACAATACGCCATAAGCATGCTAAATCGCTAGTCTACAGAGTTAACTGTCGGGAAAGAGATATCCTTGAGTATAATCCACATCCAATTGAAGTCATCGAGGTCACATATTAAAGCCTGGATATCATTAGGGACTAGGGGACTTGTGAAACTTAGTGCCACTGCATCACCAGATGTCTTGATAAAAGCTTTGACCAAACATTAGAAATAATACTGACGGGACTAAACTAGACTAGAGCTCAATGGTAAGGACACGCACCTCTTAACCGAGGAGTGCGGGTTCAAACCCAGGCATGTACCTCTGTATTTTTCAAATCTATGTACGTATTTATTACCACTAGCTCGACGGTAAGGGGAAAACATCGTGATGAAACCAGCAAACAACTAGGATTTGTAACCATGATCCAAAATTTGTCTGCTTCCCTTATCTTAGGGTTACGAATGTCAGATCGGCAGTCGCTTTAATGTAATTATCAGACTCGCTAGATCCTAGATCATGGCCTAAGCGGATCCCGTCTAAGCATGGAACATATCGCTATGAAGATAAAGACTGACACTACATGAGTACTTACAGCTTGATGTTTCGGCATATCGCGTTTAGTCCAGTCAGTATTATTTCTACTGACAATGCAACGAGAAAGTTTAAAATCAAATATCTATATTTAACAAATCAAACAAACTCAAACTCGATGGGTTAACGTTACAATTTTTTGCTATATCGAATACTCGATGTATTAGGAAAAGTCAGCTCATGTAATAAAAAAGTTGTAGTGTGTGGGGATTTCAATATTGATATATTGAAAAATACACAAGAGTCCGTTAGGTTTTTAAATCTCTTTAAGTCTTTTAATTTAGGTAACCTTTTTAATGAACCTACACGTGTGACCTGTACAACAGCCACATTCTTAGATAATATTTTTTGTAACTGTAAGGTATTAGAAAAATCTATTATAAATTGTGTTAACTCAGACCATAGTGGCCAGCTAGCTGTCCTGGAGCACAGGCGTGCCCCTTCATCGGTAAATGTTGTTAGTCGACCAATCACTGCATTTCGTGTAGAAAAATTTAGACAAAATGTTAGTAATAAATTATCGTTGCTCAGGTATAATGACAGAGAAGTAGATGTATTGTATTCAAGTATGTTTAATATTATAGAAAAAGAATTTAAAAGTAACTTTCCCAAAAGGACCATACAAATAAATAACACAAGGTCCAAATTCTGTGACTGGGCAACTGTTGGAATTTACAAAAGTAGACGGAGACTATACGAACTCTATGATCTGAAAGCAAATTCCAATGATCCTTCAATTATAGAATATGTTAGAAAATACTCAAAACTATTTAAGAAAACATGTGCATTCGCTAAGTCTTGTTATTTAAAACAAAAGATAATGTCAGCAACAAACAAAAGTAAAGCAACTTGGAAAATTATAAACAAAGAGACTTGTAAAAATAAAACACAAGACAACAAGTTCTCACCCAATATAAATGGTACTTATTTTGATTCAGATGCGGATGTAGCAAAGGCATTTGAATCATTCTTTTCTAACATTCCAATTTTAACAACTAGCAGATTAAACTCCAGCCCACGTCTTGCTGACTCCCTGCTAAAATCAAAAGTAAATGAATGTAAAATTGGTTTTAGTTTTAGTTATATTGACACTAACACCATTTTAAAGAGTTTTAAGGGTCTGAACATAAAAAAAACAGAAGACCTTCGGGGGATTTCGGTCGATATATTAAAAAATATTATTACCTTTATTGCACCATATTTAGCGTTCTTGTTTAATAAATGTATAGAAGTAGGTCAATTTCCAAATTTAATGAAGCTAAGTAAAGTGATCCCACTATTCAAGTCGGGTGATAAAAGTGACCCTTCTAATTTCAGACCGATATCCATACTCCCAGCTCTTAGTAAGATATTTGAAAAAATTATATTTATGCAACTGTTATCCCATTTTGAAAATAACAACTTGTTACATGACAGTCAATTTGGGTTCTCAAAAGGTAAATCCACTACTGATGCGGGCGTAGCTCTCATCAAACATATATTTGATGCTTGGGAAAACAAGCGGGACGCTATTGGAGTCTTCTGCGATCTGTCTAAAGCTTTTGATTGCGTTGATCACCAGACGCTGCTGATGAAATTACGGCATTACGGTGTTACGAGTAGGTCACTTGATCTACTCCGATCATATTTATCTGACAGGATTCAAAGGGTTAATATCAATGGAACTGACTCTTCTGGTGCTCCTTTATCCATGGGGGTGCCACAGGGCTCTATATTAGGACCTTTACTTTTTTTAATTTATATAAATGATCTTCCGTACTATACGAAAGATCTGTGTGAGATAGTGTTGTTTGCTGATGACACCTCTCTGATTTTCAAAGTTGACAGAAAACACCCAAATGTTGACGACGTAAATAATGCTCTCTCTCACGTACTACATTGGTTCACGATTAATAACCTACTTTTAAATGCTGGTAAAACTAAATGTGTTAAGTTCACAATGCCTAATGTTAAGCAATCAAATATTAATTTAAACATGGGTGATGAACCTATTGAAATAGTTCACTCAACAGTATTTCTGGGCATTACCATTGATTCTAAACTGCAATGGGGCCCTCATATTGCTGCTCTAGCGGGAAGACTTAGTTCCGCAGCATATGCCGTAACAAAAATACGGAAATTGACTGATGTTGGAACGGCAAGATTGGTTTATTTTGGCTACTTTCACAGCGTAATGTCGTACGGCCTTCTGATGTGGGGGTCTGCTGCTGACATACAAAATATCTTTGTATTGCAGAAGCGGGCTATCCGCGCCATATATGGCCTTAAACCACGGGATTCGCTTAGGGAGGTATTTATAGAAGCCAATATATTAACCGTAGCATCGCAATACATGTTTGATTGTATAATGTATGTACGCAAGAACTTTAATCTCTTTTCCAAAAAATCTGACCATCATAGTTTGAATACCAGGAATAAACACAAGCTTGTCGTTCCACATCTTAGACTTCATAAAAGCAGTAATTCTTTTGTGGGGCTTAGCATTAAGTTATTTAATAAGTTACCAGATAAGGTAATTCAAATGCCCGTTCATAAATTCAAATCACATATGAAAACATTTTTCATGAAAAAGGGCTATTATAGAATTGAAGACTTTTTCAATGACAGGAATCTGCAGTCTGCGCTCTAATTCTTGCATGGTCTACTCTCCTATTGTAATGTATTACATTCATTATATTTGGATTATATAAATTTGTAGAAGTAGATATAAAGTAGCATTGTTATTGTATACATGGCGATTTAAAAGAGTAACTACCGAGTTTCTTGCCGGTTCTTCTCGGTAGAATCAACGTTCCGAACCTGGCGGTAGAATATTTATTTTGTATTATTATGACTATTCATAAGTGCTTTTGTGGAGCCTACATGAATAAAGATATTTCTATTTCTATTTCTATTTCTACTCGGAAAATTACAAAGCGCTTCAAAAATCTGTAGTGACTGGAGTGAGCGCGTCACGGGGACCTTTAACGCGCTGTATTTGTCATTCTTATTTTTTTGAACAAAAGAAAAAAACGAAACCAATATTTTTTTCTAATCTCACTATTACAGATAGACACCGGGTCAGGAGACATAAAAGTAAAGATACACTTCATTTCAACATGCTATGTCAACCTAAGCCAAAACTAAGAGAGCTGCCTAATGTTCGGTTTCGGTTTCGGTTTTGGCAAGAAATCCTGACTCGGTCAGGCAGTCACTACTGATCATTTCTCTTTATTCAATGAAAGTTAATAAATTACAGGTACTAAGTAGACGGATTTCGCATAAACCAAAGGATTTAATTCTGCATTAAAAACCCGTCTAGATGAGAAAAAAAAATTTCATCTTAGTAAGGAAAAAATATTTTTTAAAGTGCTGCTTATTATTGAAAAATAGACTTAATAATGTAGCTATACGCATTATTATTTATTGAGAAAAACTTGTAAGATAAACATTTTTAAATAATTTTACACTTAGGCGTGTTTTTTGCGAAAAGCATCGCACTTATGAAAAAATATGCAGATACCATTTTTGTAGGAAATTCAATTATCTATAGCTTTTACCTTTAGCATTTTTCAATATTTTGCACTACTCATGAGTTATTTGCCTTTTTCGATCTTCCGCGCTTTTTTTTTAGCTAACCTGATGTGTCAGAGACCTGAATTTCTGGATTGTTAAATATCTAGTGCACACACAAATTTTCCCGTTGGTCCTATCCTTTCAGATCAAAATGGAAAACTGACCGGACTATTTACTATCATCCCCAAGCTTCTAACCACCCTATCTCGGATAATTTTAATGTTAGCGAAAACATAAACAGGGCATTTCTTTATAAAATCTGATGCTCTACAACTTTTATTTAAACCTTTTTTTTCTACTACTTACCGTTATCCCAAAATTTCAAAAACAAATACTTTTTATTTTTTTTTTCAATGTTCTCGGGGGTGATTTTACAAAAAACTTTCACAGATCGTTTTTAAATCTTTCAAAGTAACTTATATCAAAAATTCAAGTATTTACCTCAAATTCGTATTTAAAGGCCTATTTTCTTGGACTACAAGGCGAAACACCTATTACAGTACAGGCAGTTCAGACAAACATAAATGCTTTATGGAACTGTAGTTTAGGACCTACTAGAAATAATGTCTTAGTTTAACTTAATTACTTATTAGCATTTTAAAATTACAGTAAGTTTGGCTTGTAAAATCAGAAGCAGAAATACAGAAGATCTAAACCTAGTCCCACACTAGGAAAGTCCTGTATCGCGGGCACATGGGTGTAACAAATTATAATCGTATAAATAAATGCACGTGCATGATGTATTAACGTTACATAATAAAACTATATTAGTTTCCGTTTAAATATAAAGTGTCCCATGTTGGTCTGGAACTTATGTTTTATTTTTTGGCTGAATGTGGTTAATAGGGCAAGCTGCCCCATTGACTCTGCCTACCACTTCGGGGATTATGTTTATGATATGTATGTATATATGTGTAATATAAATCGAATACATACTAACTACTTACCTACCTGTACAAAGAAGATGAAAAAATTAAAAGCAGAAGAATCTAGGTTCTCGCGTGAGCTAGCCAACCGTAAGCTAATTTAGTTTTATTTTTAACATAATTAAATTTACAAAAAATATATATTAAAACAGACAACAGCATCTGAATCACCATCAGCAACACACAAATGCATACAAGTTCAAAATTACCAAAAGAGGGCTGTGCCCAGTAGGACTAAACCCCGGGGTCGACCTATGCGGGGTCTATTACGGTATGAAGGGCACTCAGCATTGGCTTTTGGCGCCTGCCCGGCCTGAACTATCCGGAGCCAATGCCGAGGTTCAGAACGCCACCAACCTCTCTAGACCAGCCCATTCAGAGCGGACGAAATTAGCGACATATACCTTAATACTTGAATGATAAAGTGATGACTACACGGATAAGATATATTTTACACGTAGGGTTGCCAACTTTTTTTATAATAAAGTATATTGGCTATTTAAGGCAAGAAAAAAAAAGTACATACTGTCTAAATAAAGCACGATATATTTTACTTTGTCGTCTTGCTTAAAAACATTTTATGCATTACTTTTAGAAACTTATAACAGGTAATTATCATTGCTAATCAACCCCAGTAACTGTCGGTCAAATTGCCCAAAATAACGTATAATACTTTATAATAAAGTACGGTTGGCAACCCTATTTACACGTGCAAAATTCATGATAAATTAAATTAAATTGTCGGTTTGTATGAAATAAGATTTTAAGGCATTTCAGAAAATTTTAAATTATGTAAGTAGTTAAGGTACTCAGTATGTCGCCCACATGTTGACTCTTTAGAGAAATAGGTAAGTAGGTACTGATGATTTCCACATTTTTATACAAATTCATTTCATTATTCATATTGTGGGCATAGTGAGAGGATGGGATAAGGAAAATTAACAAAATAAATTATTATTGAATGTAAGTAAGTTTAGATAGACATATATATAGGTATATGATATTTGTACAACATGCATAGATACATGGGGTATAGACAAATATTTAACCAAATAAAAAAAAAATACGTAAAGGTCCCGTCGAGTATACTACACTTACGTAGTATTGCATTTATACGGAATCGGCGGTTCACTTTAACATGACCTAGTATAACTGTTGTTATTAGCTAATTGGCTTAGTATTCAATAAAGATTACGACAAGCGACATCGACGCCTATCATTCAACATTCTAAGTCAACCTTTTTATTTGGTTCAGGGCCATAAGCATCAAGCAGGTTAATTCGATGTCCTTATCATAATCAACGTTTAACGGGGGAACCTATAAACAGCCGCCTTAGCTCGCCTCTTAGCCACGGATAGATTCTAACTCGGTCACAATAGTACTCGTAAGGTTATCCGTTTGATACACAACACAACAAAAAGGCGATTCAATTAATGTATATCTATCAGTTATTTGCATAAAACACGGAGAAAACATCGGTACCTACATACCTACAACCGAACGTGGAACCTCATCCTTTATATCCCTCCACGCCCGCAATCTCTAAAGGAATGCAAGTAGCTATAAACTCCTAAAACGGCATATTGCCAACATTAAACTGGGCTTGCAAGCCGTGAAAAATAGTGACAAGTGGCTAGCCGTCGTGTAGACGATCACAAAATTCTTCAAAAACTCACAAAAAGACCTCGCCCCGGCGCTAGAACGCGGATAGGACCCCGGGCTCCGTCTAAGTCCACTCAAACCATAGCGCGGGCCGTACGTTTACTTCGGGGGACTCGCAGTAAGGGGAGACCTCGCGTCCGAGGTCTCCCCTTCGCATTGAGTCCGCCGAAGTATCCCTATCGGCGCAGGCTCTAGTTTCGAGCGTAGGCCTATAACCGCAACGTTGAGCGGGTTTGCTGGCCGCGCCATTCGGCCGGGGCGAGGTCCGACCGACTTGACGAAACGAACAATTGCAACGATAGAGGCTGCGACGTCATACCATTCATGCTGCACATTAAATAAAGTAGGTACCTATGCATGCATTTATATAAAGTAGGTACCTATGCATAGACACGGTTTCTGAACCTTTTTGAGTTCAATCAAGCACATCATATAAAAGTTAAGGAACAGAAATAATGAACAAGTTTTTGATATAAGTGACTAAGAATGTAAGTATATACCTACTTACTCAATTACATAATTAAATTGAAATTAGATGTTCACAAAGCCGAAGTTTTCACGCGACATATTCCGGAAAAATATAAAAAGTATGCAGGTCAGTATTATTTTATATTTCTCAAATTAACCAGGTAGGTACATACATGCCATTGAGAATTTGTACCAACACCGTCTGCTTGTGTCGTCCATATCAACTGAACTAGTTGAATGCAAAAAAAAAACAAAAAGAGGACCTCGCCCCGATCGGATTGCATCCGCGCTCGAGGATTGCCAACGTTACCGAATGCATGATTACAGGAAGCGGTGGTCGGACCGCGGGACGCGTATGTCCGGTCGCTTCCCCACCGTCCGCGGCGAGGCCCGGCGGAGCTGCCGAAACTGGCGGCTGCAAGTCGCCTGCCTGACTCATGGCGATGACGATCGTGACGCGGTGCACTCGACGACACGCAACGAGTGCACAGTGCGGTAAATGCAAGTGGAGCCGGTCGAGATAGCCGAGTGGCACCAGGCGCGCGCTTGCTCATAGTTGCCTAGATGTCCCGGTTCAAATCCGCGAGCGGAATATTAAAATAAATAAAAATAAAAATAAATTCTCCGGACTGACACACCAATTCCCTAGTTCCAAACTAAGCTATAGCTTGTCATATGGATACTAGGTGAACGGATAGACATACTTAAATACGTTTATAAACATCCATGACTCGAGTACAAATGTCCATGTTCATCACACGAAACATTTGCCCCTTGCGGGATTCGAACCCGCGACCCTCGGTTACGTGGCCAGGGTCTCTAACCACTAGACCAACGGGCCTGTCAATCCAAATATCTTTTACAGGAGGCGTAGGCAGGTTAAGCGTTTCCAGACACCGTCCCTGCGCGATTCGGCGGAACACTCCTAGGTTTTATTGGGAAGGCCTCCTTCTATCACTAGGGGAGAGCTCTACATATCCACTCCACTCCCCCGGGTGAAGTGGTAGGGCTCCCGGTTTTTGTCTTTTGTTCAGCAAATATTAATAATCAAAGATCCCATGGCCGCGAGACGTCTCATATTTTCTAATAAATGAAATGTGTGGTAAAGGGTACCTAGTATTTAGGTAAGTCTACCTAGTATTAATGTAGTACTAGCTAGTTTGGGTAGTGGGCCAATTTGCAGATATCATACTACACTTTAATATCACATTCATCAGAAAATAAGTGACGTCTGACGGCCCTGAGATCTCACTCTATAAAAATTATGAAGATACAGCGCGTTAAAGAACCGCGTTAGGTGACTATAATGCATAAAATTTTGCCGTCCAAGTGACGTAAAGCGCTGTATCTTTCTCATTTTCATTTTAAAGCAAAAAATACGTATTCAATATTTTTTGATAATCTAACTTACGGACTTAAACATTTTTTGAGTAAAATACCCCATTATCGTTACCAGGGACCAGATCGAAAATGAACTG
This sequence comes from Glyphodes perspectalis, assembly GCA_951394215.1. Lineage (NCBI taxonomy): Eukaryota > Metazoa > Arthropoda > Insecta > Lepidoptera > Crambidae > Glyphodes > Glyphodes perspectalis. The sequence continues at coordinate 11,346,774 of OX596223.1, read as the reverse complement.
CGTTAATATTAAAACAACCTTTTTTAATTTAAGTCTACTAAATTCTAATTTCTGGTGGCCAAAAAATTATTTGGTCTGTGGACCACAGGTTGGAAACCACTGAGCTAGACAAAGAATCTTTACCGTTATGCTTTTTACTGTACTACCTATGACGCTCATGAGTCACTCAATAGGCCTTGTGCACATGAATAAGCGGAGCGGTAAGCGGGCTAGGACTAACCGCAGATGTTCGATGCCCTAAGAAATGCAACTTTATATTTTCAAAATTATGAAGAACAAAAGAGATACCTATTTATGTTGTTAAGAAAGAGGGAACCTTCTTGTATGTATTTTTTGCAAACGATCGCCTAAGTATTGCATGACTCACTGAACAGCAGCTATTTTGTAAATTGGTCTTGCCAAGCCAATTCCGAATTTTTCTTACTAAACAACTGTCCGACTGATTTATTAATTGAATTATGGCGTTGATTCTACATCAGAGATCGCGCTTATTAAAAGCCATCTAATCTCATACTCTGTTTCTCCAAATAATATAACACTCCCGCTTTTTACTTTTATTCCCATCTGCCCCCTCGAGCTTGCCTCCGGGATGGTGGTTGGCACTAATAGGTGGTGTTTACCACCCTGAGGAAATCAACTGTATGTTTATGGCACTACAAGCAGCATCACCATTCATTATTACAGTACCCTTTACTTAAAATTAATTAAGTGATTGCTTTATATCTGTTATTTACAAAGCTCTGGAAACATATCCGCTTAAATACCCGTGACACCTACATGTGGGATAGCTCGCAATTCAAATTATAACCCGATCTAAGAGTGGCCGTAGTAAGTTCTTTTTCGAGGTCTACATAAATAAAGATATTTTGACTCCGACTTATAACACTCCTAAACAAAAATCTGAATTCTTCAACGTCGAGCAAAGTTCATTTATAATTCATAGTTACTGCCATATATCCGCTTCGCGTATCAATAAAACAAGGCATAATGCTGACGTCACAACGCTGTCACATGCGAGTACGCTTCGGGAATCCCCCAGTTTAGTTCGGATATGAAAGTGAGAGAGCAGCACTGTCTATGACAAACGCACAAGTAAAACCACAGATAACTAACAATCGAATATGTAGGCAGTAGTTTGCTGCATTACCTAAGTACTGCATTCAAGATTATTTTTAGTTTAGGCGAAACCATTTACCTAAATCATTATTCTAAATAACCAATTTATATGATTTAAAAAAATACGCAAGAATAATAAAAGATTTAATAATTGTGAAAGTTTTGACGGTGTACCTATGCAGTTATCATCTAAAAATACAGTCTCCCAAATTACGCGTTAGCATGACGTCAATTGAGCTTGCTACGCAGTATCACGGCACTCTGTATTAATTTATGCCAATTTAATCCATTAAATTCGCGGCACGCAGAATGTCACGTAACGAACTAATGCGATAACAAGTAGGGAGCTATTCTAATAACAGATAAAGAGGGTAACTAGAAGTTCAAGCTATTTCGCAGCAAGATAGGTACATATAAAATGTTAGAAATAACATGTGAAAACATTTATAAATAAAATAACGACCCGCCCCGGCGTCGCAGGTGTGCACCAGTAGAGAAGCATGTTTTTACCTAGACATAAGCCTGAAATTGCTTAGTTATATTACATAGGCCTTTTTTGATCATCACTACTAACACAGAGTAATAATAGGTATACTACAACTACGTACAACAGAGGGTCCCTGCCCATACTTGAAAAGTTACTGCTATAACTCGCGCAAGAACAGCGGCAGTGGTGAGTAATTGGAACTACAGCAAAGTTTAGTCTGTTTATCAGGAATAATACAAGATGGCGCTACAAGCACAGGTCAGTTGTTTCTTAGTAACAATACGCCACCTGTGTAAAATCCATGGTTTTAAAACAAAGATTATTTTGGTTTGCTTCTGAAGAAAATATTTTATATATGTTTATCACCTAAATTTAATAAATTATATAAGAAATTACGTAAAAAACTTATTTTATGAAAAAACATTTTTTAAAAGTGAAATGATAATGTTTTTATTCGATTTTATCTCTCAATCAGTCTAAATGTTGCCTGTAGCGACATCTGTCTGTGTCAAGTCTATACGAAATCTAAAATGTATGTGACTGACCAGACATGCTACTAGTAAAAACCGCTTTAAAATCGGCCCAGTAGTCTCTGGGATTAGAGCCTAAGAGAGGGGGGGGGGGGGGGTGTTAATTATTACGTAACGAAATTTATGGCGCGTTACACAGGGGGGAGGGGGGGTCAGAAATCTTCTAATAAAACGCGTTACGGAATACTAGAACGGTCCCTAAACAGGCTGACAGAGAAACAGATATTCTTGTCGGGGGACTTAATTTTATAGGTACATCAGACATCATATCTACATCGATTTCAAACTAATGCTATTGTTAGATATAGGCACAGAGTAATAACATACTACTACCTATAGGAATCAAATCAATGTATAAAGAATACTTACTTGACCCTGAGGCAAATACAATATGTTTCATCAACGATTTTGTATTTGTCCCGGCGCGAGGATCGTACCCAGTCCAGCACTCAGTTATTTGTTGTATTTTAATGTCAAAACTACTGTTCTCCATAGAACTAGTTTAAGAAAAAACCTTGTGGCGTGTTCTTTTGGATTTTCCATACTTTTTCAAATTTATTTCCACCTGTGAGGCATGAGGCCCTTTGCACCGCGAGGCCATGGGCAGTGGCCCACACCGCCCACGCCTTACTCCGCCTCTGCCTCGAGGAACTTTTTTATGATTGAGTGGTTTCCGTCCTCGCCGGACAAGTCCCTCGTCTGCGCGTACCTTTTACATCAAAAGCAGCTGGGGGGAGGAGAACAATTATCGGTGTTCGCTTCCCAACAGGAAAGGATAACTAACTAACTAAACTTAAGAGGCGAGTGAGGTGTGTAAGGATCGTGCCATATGGCGTTCGGTTCTCTCTGCCTACCCCGCCAGGGAAGTGGCGTGAAGTTTAGTTAGGAAAGAAGTTAGTTACAATAGTTGGTATATAAAAAAAAATTGAAGGTGATTAGAACATCGTTTTTGCTGCATACATACATACCATCACGCTAATAATACTAAAAGTGGTAGACATGGTCCAAAGAGCGATAAGCAGCTTAACCGATTCATTGCGGATGACACGGCAGCCGTGTCATATATTTTATTAACGTGTGGCGTATGACACGGCAGCCGTGCCATATTTAAAACGATTGTATCTCCCTCAAATTATATTTTAGAAGGTTCCACTCTGAACAAAACCATCTTAATATTCCACGTAAAACAAGCATATAGGCTTCGTTTCTGATTATTCTGTTAATTGAAAATAAATAGGGGTTGTCAACCTTTTATAAGCTGCATTAATCAAATCATATCGATAATGCAAACTTATGCTGCAACCTACGTATTCCGTCATAGTACTAATTTCTCTTGTCACAGTGGTAGTGTAGTTGTGAGTTATCTCTCTGGTTCTAGTTACCATAAAAGCGTCTTTGGGGTCGTATTTATAAATTTCTTTACAATAGGTTAAATCATCATAAGGCTGAGAATCGGGGAATTAAATAAATAAATTATAAATTTTCCAGACTGACACACCAATTCTAGTTCCAAACTAAGCGTAAGCTTGTGCTATGGATCTAGGCGAACGGATAGAAATACTTAAATACGTTTATAAACATCCATGACTCGAGTACAAATGTCCATGTTTATCACACGAAACATTTGCCCCTAGCAGGATTCGAACCCGCGACGCTTGGTTTCATGGCAAGGGTCTCTGACCACTCGACCAACGGGCCTGTCAATTCTTCTTGCGAGTCACAAAAAGTTTCCTGGGAATCAGTTGACAACTTGGTTTTCTTTGGCAAAGTTTCTTCCGTGAACATAGTCTGAGATTCGGAACAAAAATTTTCAGTTTCACAGATCAAGTAATTACCACGTCTTGTTATCTTGTGTTACGTCTGAAAAACGAATGAATAAACTGAACCTACAATGAGTCCAAAAACATTACTAACATTATGTATTACCAAAAAACTTAACAACGATTTATCAACGAACGTAATTTACATCGGAAACCCAGATCTATTTAATATACTCATATTTCTAACTTTGAAACCTACAAAAGGTTCGCAACATCTGAATAAAAAAATCGCCTACCTGCCATTTTCGGGATAACACTTAGTAAACCAACTCGAAATCTACTTAAAACAACGTAACCTTCCGTTCACATCAATGGTTTGGGTTGAACTAAATAAATTAAGTTAATACACGTGTAAAAACCAAGAAAAACAATAAATGCTTCTAAACATGGCTGGTGACACGGTAGCCGTGTCATCTACTTCTATGGCGTTTGACACGGCAGACGTGTCACGAGAAAATTGTATGCCACCACTACTAAAAGTTTTCAAAAATGTGCGCCGCAATGAATCAGTTAACCAGATTCAGCCAAAATTAAAAACGAGTTCAGTCATATGGAAAATTAATTGTCAGTAAATACGAGCACGAGCTAATATAGTTAGAAAACCGGTTTGACGAGACTTAAGGACTCGTGTTCTTTACAAATCTAAAGAACACGAGTTCTTAAATCTCATTTCGATAGACTCGGCTCAATTTTACTAGGCTCAGTGTGTTAAACTAAACTCGGGAATCTCGAGCCAAGTCGAGTTCAGACATTTCACGAAGACTCGAGCGGTGACTAGAAGCTCGTTTTGGAATGTACGATCGAGATTAATTTTTAGATGTTTTAAAAATATTTTTTCATGATGATTAAAATGTTTATTTTCTATGTGCCAGTCAGTTGAGTGCGCCGGACGTGCCGCTCGCCGCGCACAGTTAGCATAACTCGCAGTTACTGAGTTGAAGCAATCCACCACCACCACGTCTCGTCGAGAAGGCGAAAGAAAAACACAAAACAAGTTCCAATATGTGTAATTCCCTCATACTTTCAAATGCCCGCGAGATCATCACAACAGCATTCTTTCACATAAAAAAGAGCTCGACTATTAATACGTTACTGTTCAATACGATTATATTATCGACCTATGACATTTTATAATAATAATTATGTAATTAATTACAAAAAGTCTGACAACTAAATACAAAATAATTCGGCGCGCATAGCGTACCAAACGCTTACATACATATACATATTTTATATATAAAGATAAGATATACATAGCACTACAGTTAATTTGTTTTTAAACAATCGTAACCTACAGAGCGGTCTTAAATCGAGATGAGATGGCGGCGGCCGCCGGGGCGGGCGCCGCGCACGGCGAATTTCAACGGGCGCGGCCGCGACTATGTACAGGCCTGGCGGCGGCGGCGAGCCTGCAACACACACACAGACTAATTTATTATACATACATACCCATATCACGCCTGTAAACCCCGAGGGGGTAAGCAGAGTCCAAGCAGTAATGAGCTAGTTAAACCACGCTCGACCACAACTCTTGACGCATAGCACATGGTCACTAACAAATGCGCCATAGAGTAAGTTTGCATATTTATTTATCTATATTTACAAATTGACACCAATAGCACGGCGGTAAGGGAATCTGCACATTCAAAACATAATGAGCATCCAAGTTTTGGAGTGGGGGCTTGCGACGTCACTACTTTGTAAAAATTTTACGTAGGTGTGACGTCACGCGCAACTTGTAAGCATTGTATCTTCGTCATGTTTGTTTGACAAATAAATAAAAAATACGTGTGCAATATTTTTTTATAATCTAACTGACGGACTAAGCAGAATTTTTTAGTCATCTAGCCTATTTAATTAGTTAGATAGAGGAACTAGATCATTTGGTACCGGTTGCATCACGATGTTTTCACAATGAGCAAGTGGTATAGATACGTACATAGATTTGGTATGTGATTGTGTAGGCGACGAGCTAGCCACTTGTCACTACTTTTTCACAATTGTCCATCTAACCCAGCCCATTGTACCATATTGGTCTGGGACTTGTTATGTATGTATATATGTATAGATTTCAAACCCAGAGGTAGGTACATGCTAGGGTTTCAACTTGCACCCCTTGGATAAACGAATCCTTACCATTGAGCTACCACCGCTCCGTTCACAGATTCTACAAAGACCAAAGGGTGAGACGAGGTGTGAGATTAAGGGGTGCGCGGGTGGGGTTCGATGTGTGACGGGGTGCGAGGGGGACGAAGTGAGAGGGGGGGCTGCGAGTGAAACAAAGTATGAGGGGGAGGAGCGGTCACACTCACCAGGGCACCGGGCTAGTTGGGCGTCCAGTACGACTGCGAGTAGGTGGGCTTGCTTGCCGGCTGCTTGGCCGACGCGCTGCGGCCGCCGCCTGCGCCGCTCTCCTGCGGACATACGCGCTCATTGACTACACACGGTCAAACACACTATAGCCATAGTAGCGTAAGTCTAACACAGCGTTACTCAAAATGGTAAACTTTTTTTAGTAAACCAATAAATCTGTATAATGTTGTATTATATAATTTATAAAAAAAATATATTTTTAAATTAGAACGAGGTACTTTATTAATACATAATAAAACAGTGTTTTTTGCTTGCCTGAGTAGTTCCCTCTAAGCCAAGTGAATTTTGAGTTCCGCAGTGTTTAGAACTTACCGACGATGTAACATTAATTTACCCCTAGTGAATCGTTCATAAAGGTTGTTCAACCTTTTTACCATGATTGTTGCAACAGGGCCGAAACATTAAGCTGCGAGTAGGGATAGCAATGCAGCGGCATTTTTTGCAGAGATAAAATTGTGCAGGTCCCAGCTGTAATGCTTGATCCAGCATTTCAATCCCTTATAGAGATTGAAATCCAGCGGTACTGCACCAGGACATGTCGCTGGCTCTAGCACAGCTAAAATTATACTAGGCCCAGGTGAATTGCTGGATCCAGCATTGCAATCCCTAGCTGAAAGTATTACTGCATTAAGCATATCGCGTTTGGTCCCGTTAGTATTATTTCTAGTAATAATGCAACGCGAAAGTTTAACATCACATCAGTGCTGTAAGAATCATCAGTAACTGATGATTCTCACATAATCGTTATGGTACGTATTACTGTTAATATAATGAAATGAATGAGTTTAAGCCAGTGAAGCAAAAAAGGTGCCTTTAAGTTTTAAAAATTCTAAATATAAATTCGCCCGTCGACCTTAATATTGAGAAGCCTTATTTCAATTGAGAACATGATTATACAGCCGTCACAGAATGTGGATTACACCGAGAAGATTCAGACGGTAAACTCGATAGTTACTCTTCTCAACGGAAGAATATAATAAAAATTCACAAAAGACGTTTTTGTGTAAATAATAAAAAACAATTCCAGTTTTTTTTTCACAAAACTTGAGTTTTTAAGGGAAGACTGACAACTTGTAAGTAACAAATACGTTCAAAGGAATCTCTGATACATCTTTAGCGAATACATACGAATACGAAATATATTTAATAGTACCTATCGTATACTCAATACCAGATGGTATGTACGTGTGAGTGGGTTCCCGCGGAACACACATTGAGTATAGCTGCTCTAGATGAACGAGTATAAATTTACGAAGCGTTACTTTTACACATATTTTAAATAATTAATTGTAAAGATGTAATCTATCGCCATAGAAAAATAGCATAAAATTGAAGTTGTTACGTTTTTAACATTATATAAAAACTTTATCCAGTCGTTGGGGATTCAAAGCAGATTGGCAGCACAATAGCAGTATGACATTTGATCGTTTGTACTGAATGATAATGTTAATAAACAAAATGTATGTATCAGGTCTGTCTGTATTTTCGGGCTAATTTTAGGTAACCTGTACGACAAGGTTTTTTAATCTGGAATCTATGGACCACTGAGGCGTCCATAAGGGAGTTCTAGAACTCAAGCCAAAGACAGTCATCTTTCAACAAATGTCTGAAATTACATATTCATTTAAAACACGATATTTATTTCTCTATATTAATTAATTGCGAGTTCATTAGATGACAGTGGCAGTAAACATAGAGCTTGTTACTTTAATATGAGCAGGGAGAAGACGTAGAGAAGAGTATTTGAAAATGTTTACCACAAATAACTACCATAAACATGTTCGATACATCATAAGCAATGGAAATTAAAATAGAAGTTTTAACTGGAAACATTAAAGACACTGGGCATACTGAGGAACCAAAAAGCAGGTATAAAGGAAAGGAATACGTTTTGATCCAATAAAAAAAAATAACAAATGTTCCAAACAGGTCCTACTGCATTCACGCTGCCCAAAAAAAGCTAATTTAAGTAAAAAAAGGGATTAAAAACACATAGCATAAAAACAATATAAAATAAGCATGCAATTAAAACAAAAGGCGGGTAAATTCTACTAGATAATATTAGATACATAGCGACAGAAGGATATGTGCAATATATAGAGGCAGATATGAATATATATAGCGAGGTATAAACATATACAGTGTACATATTAACTTACCCGCCTATTATGACTACTGTTCACCCGGGCATCCATCTACAAACGAAAGCAAACTCTAAGAATATAGTAATTAAAATCAAAATACAACTAGACGCATGCGCGCGGACCGTTCGCAAACTAACGCATGCTGCACACGGCGTGGGACCAACGAAGTAATTATAATATACTGTGTGCTAAATTAAGTTCTATGCACAAGATTTGAATGCTAACAACAAGCGCCGATCCAACCTTCAAAACCAGACAACTATAAGTCGAAGTACCGACTTACTCAGATACATTGCACACCTACTATAGACACATTTATTTATAAATTACTAGCTGCGCTCCGCGGTTTCAATCGCGTAGCTCTCGTTCCGGTGGGAATATGGTGATAAATATAGCCTACATTTCTCGCTGATAATGTAACTTTTCATTAATGAAATAATTATCCAAATCCGTCCAGTAGTTTCGGGGTCTATTCAATGCAAACAAACAATCAAATATTTCCTCTTTATAATATTAGGGTAAATAAAACGCTCCAGTTAAGAGCTTGCCCAGTACATAAATTCTGGCTCTCGTGTACTTGGGCCGAGTTAAGGCTGTGATCATTCTCATAGTTCCCACAGCGGTGGATCCGCGCTTGGTCCAAAACGCGGTTAGGTGAGTATGGACAAGAGGTATGTCTTTGTGACACCGAGTCGCTATAATATATCATTTGTGGTGGTAGGGCCAGTGGTACCAGCGTTAACAGGACGGCCCAAACTAGTAAATTTCTCTTGTTAGTATAATGTTCAGCAAACTAAAAATTATGATACAGCGCGTGACATCACTAGGTAATTTTACCGTCGAAGTGACGTAAAGCGTCACATTTCCGATTTTTGACGCGCTGTATCTTTGACTATCACTGACTACCTACCCTTTCGGGGATTATGGGCGTGATGTTATGTATGTATCTTTGTAATTTTTAGAGTAAGATAAAGATATCTACAACTATATTTCTAGCATTATATTCCCTGTTTAGTCGAGGTTCGCTTAGACCATGGTCCAGGTTTGAGTGAGTCTGGTCAGTACATTGAAGCGACGGTTTAGGCGACTGCTTTTTTTGACCTTCGTAACCCTGTATGGGGAAACATACAAAATGGATCGAGTGACACATCCATAGTAATTTGAACGTACAGGTCCCATTACATTTTCCGCATCGCCGAGCAATAAGAATAAATCCGAATATAGACTCGAATAAATTATCGGTACCCACGTGCCCGGGTTTCAACCAGGACCCCTGACATAGGTGTCGCTTGACCATTGACCTACCACCGCTCCCAATATCAAAGTATACTGCTGTATTTCACTCGGCGATAAGTCCCGGACGCCTAAAGGTGCTTAGACGTTGCAAAAGTTCATAGAGTTCGGTACCCGCTAACCAGCAGGCAAAGCGTATACCATTTCACCACCTTCAGTGGTATACCAAACATCACCCACACACAAACCGAACAATGAACACAACACTTGATACAAATTGACGTCACATTATAAGAAAATACAAGAAAATGTCTTGTATACTCACCTAATAAAGTCAAGGTTGAACTTTCAATGAATTCGATGCTTGACTACCTACATACAATATGACTTGGATATATTGGTACTTTATTGCCATAGCCATAGTTGTTAAATATTAAAAGTTATTACTATTTCAAAGTATGTAACGATAATGCGATAGTATCATAATAAGATTATATCATAACAAGACAATAATAATTTAATATGTTATAACATATTAAATTATTATTAACGTCACTGTGCTATTAGAAGACGATTCAAAACTGTTTAATTAAATCGATAGTGTTTCCAGTGGCGGATTATCCATATAACAGGAGGTAGCAAATGCTATGGGCCCCACGCTTTAGGGGGCCCCGCGCTGCACTTGTAAACGGGGACCCCGGTGTACCAGACCCATACAAAAGGTATATTTTTATTAAAGGTCATTTTTGGTAAGCATTTGCTACGAGCCCCGCGCTCGCTAGATCCAGCTCCGAGTGTTTCTTTCATTTCACTCTTTCCAAGCGGCGGGTTATTACGCCTTGCTTGCAAGAGTAATATTTGATGTCTTTTGAAATTTTACATCATTAATAACCTTACATCATTAATAATTAGTTTCGTGTTTTATTTTAATTTAATATTTAAGTGTCAATTTAATTTTTAAGTGCAATAGACCAATGACTGGACTTCACAAAAACGTGACTCCATACTTCAACTCGGTAGTAAGCGGTTTTGATATTTAAACCCTATTGTTGGTAAACATGGCTACAATAGGCGGGATTAAATGTCGCGGATGTCAAAGTCTTAGCTGGTTACTATTATTTATTATTATAATTACTTCGTTGCGCGAACACCTCTATCATATGATCGTGGTCACACGGTGCTTTTTGATAGTATTCGCAATATTTTTTGTAATATTTACTTGCCATGCTAATACACTACACTTGAAAGACTGGACAGTGAAGATGTGATAAAATCTAAATATACTATACCTTTAAAATGGAAATTTCTCAAAGTACAAAATATTCTTTGGTCATGCAAAGCTTTGATTTTTTACGCATTTTCGAAACGACGGCAATTATCGTATTTTTTTTTAAATTTTGAGTGACGTGTTTTCCGTTACAATACTTTCGCAGGACATAGCACTTTAAACACTATTCAAAAAGCAGAGTAGTATAACCAATCGTATTTGCGAAAACATACGAACACAATGCTTATAAAAATATGTACACAACTTCCAAGAAAATGGTAGCTGAATAAGACATGATGACATGTCTTAGATGACGTATTTCCTTAGTGAGATTAAATCCTAAAATGCGTATCGTGCTATAACGTGGTACAATCCGTCCTTTTTTTACCACATTACACATCATAACTAGGCGCTGCGCTGACGTCACGTGTCGATACGCACCTGCGCGTGGTGCGGGTGACGTCACGTGTCGATACGCACCTGCGCGTGGTGCGGGTGACGTCACGTGTCGATACGCACCTGCGCGTGGTGCGGGTGGTGCCGCTGTGGCACGACGCCTCGTCTAGGCGCTGCGCTGACGTCACGTGTCGATACGCACCTGCGCGTGGTGCGGGTGACGTCACGTGTCGATACGCACCTGCGCGTGGTGCGGGTGACGTCACGTGTCGATACGCACCTGCGCGTGGTGCGGGTGGTGCCGCTGTGGCACGACGCCTCGTCTAGGCGCTGCGCTGACGTCACGTGTCGATACGCACCTGCGCGTGGTGCGGGTGACGTCACGTGTCGATACGCACCTGCGCGTGGTGCGGGTGACGTCACGTGTCGATACGCACCTGCGCGTGGTGCGGGTGACGTCACGTGTCGATACGCACCTGCGCGTGGTGCGGGTGGTGCCGCTGTGGCACGACGCCTCGTCTAGGCGCTGCGCTGACGTCACGTGTCGATACGCACCTGCGCGTGGTGCGGGTGACGTCACGTGTCGATACGCACCTGCGCGTGGTGCGGGTGACGTCACGTGTCGATACGCACCTGCGCGTGGTGCGGGTGACGTCACGTGTCGATACGCACCTGCGCGTGGTGCGGGTGGTGCCGCTGTGGCACGACGCCTCGTCTAGGCGCTGCGCTGACGTCACGTGTCGATACGCACCTGCGCGTGGTGCGGGTGACGTCACGTGTCGATACGCACCTGCGCGTGTTGCGCGTGCTGCGCATGCGGCGCGTGCGGCGTGTGCTGCGCGTGGTGCGGGTGATGGTGATGCGGCGGCGCGGGTATGTACAGATGCGAGCCGGCGCCGAAGGGCGGCGGCGTGCCGCTGTGGAACGACGCCTTGTCGTAGCTCTGTAACAAACAGACCAATGGTGGCAATCTTCATAGATATTCGTTCTGCTATCTAATAATCTGCAGGACCTGCCACCGGAGGGAAGACTCTGTAGAGCGAGTAGTCCCTCCGCCTCCGGTAGTGGAATCAATGTTACTGAAAAAAATCTAAATTTCGGTAGTCATTGCGTGATCTATCGACGGTGATGTAGTCATTCATTATATACTTTCGGAAAACCTTGTATATTCATGCTCAATTTACAACTCTTCTAGTAAGTCTTGAAGCAATCCGCCGACAAGCATTCATACGACCATAACGAAACAAAAGGTTCCCCGTAGTGATATACAAAAGGTGCCGTGACGTCACGGCGCATACTCACGTTGACCTTGTTGAGCGCGACGTGCGTCTTGGCGTACATCGCGTTGGTGAGGTCGGCCGCGCCGCCGCCGCCCGACTTGCTGCCGCTGCCCGAGTACGGCCCGCCTGCGAACAAGACGACAATATAATAAACAAAAGACTACATCACATACATTGATTTGACTCCGAAGTATATATAAAAATCTCTTGTGTAGTTTAATAACCCCTCGTTGAGATTGGCATCCGTAACCGATCGGTAAGGAGGACATTACTGCTACTCATTGAAATTAACTCAATATGAAAACCAAAGTCCCGATTATTAACCTTTAAGTACCGACGTGGGGCCTGAGAGGCCGTGGCGGGTTGTTAACTTGTCAGATTTACCCCTTCCCCGCGCAAGAGGGCCCAGTGCTCGTCAGTAGCTGCGAGTTTAGTTGCGCCGACGCCGTTGAGTGAGGTAGTAGTGCCGGTGAATACAATTTTGGTAAGTTATGTCGATTTTAAATTACGACGCGGCCTCTCAGGCCCAACGTCGGTACTAACGTTAGTATTTTATTTGAGCTACGATTAATATAAAGTGCTTATTTTCAGAAAACTAAGTGTTACAATAAATAATGGATGTACCTGGGACGTCGGGGGATAAACGTAGTTTACCTACAGATAAACCATGCCATTTCAAAAGACCACGTCGCCGTATAAATCTTCTGGATGAAAATCAAATTGGTTTGATTGAGAACTTGCTTGCAGAAGACTCCAGCGGATCGGAAGTAGATGACGTCGGAGACGATTTTATACCGGAAATCATCGATCATGATACAGGTACTGATACTGATATGTCTGACATTGAGGCTACAACCCAGCCCTTACCTGAGTTGGAAAATATTTCCGAATCTTCGTCAGATGACGAAGATGCACCGCTTTCTAGGCTCATTTATTTTAGGGGTAAAAATAAATATAAGTGGTCAAAAGCTCCGCCTAACCGATCTTCGGTCAGAACACCACGACATAATATTATTTTACGAGTACCCACATCTAATTTGACAGAAAGTGATGGAAAAGATCCATACAATATATGGAAGCAATATATAGATGATAACATATTGTTAGAGATTATGATTAGAACTAACGCTAAATTATCGGAACATAGATCAAAATATGCTAATCAAAGTCGACCAGAATTACAAAGTATAGATATAATTGAACTGCAAGCATTTATTGGACTATAGATAAGAAGTGTTCTATATATACTTGCAGCCGTCGATCAAGACGTTGGCCTATGACACTTTTTTATAGAATTTTAGACATAAGTTCAGTCAATGCGCATATTTTACATGATGTGCATCTAAAACAAAACACTGATCGTGGTGTTTTCATAAAACAATTAGCTCGACACTTAGTATTAGAGCACATGAAGCGAAGGTTGATCAACTTACGCTTGCCTCGTGAACTTCGTATGAGTTTATCCAGAATACTCGGTTCTGATGCACCAGATCTAGTTCAAGGTCAAGCCCAAAAAGAAAAAACAAGAAAAATATGTGCATCTTGTCCACCCAAACTAAATAGAAAATCCACATATCAATGTTATTCTTGCAAGAAACATGTTTGTTTGCAGTGCGCTAAGCAATTGTGCCCTGATTGTGAATAAGTTTCTTGTTGGACATTTTTTTTATTTTGAGAATACTCGACATTTTAATTTTTTTTTCTAATAGATATAGCCCTTAAGTTTATGAATAAGTGAATTTCATGGTTCCTAAGAAGTGATATATTTTTTTATTATTTTAATTTCGTGAAGTGCCATTTTTGAGTTAAAAAACGGAGCCAAAGATTAAAACTCGTGTAATTCAAAGTTTAATAAAGTTGATTATTATTAATTATATTTAATTTCATTTTCTAGATTCCAATTTAACAATGTAACCCATTAATTCATGTACATTATAAGTATTTTCTATAAAACTCTGTGTTGAATATGCGGCCTCTCAAGCCCCACGTCGGTACTAGTGTTACAAAAAACCCACGTCGGTAGTTAAAGGTTAACCGACATAAAATAAAGGAGATTCGCAATTCGACTGTTTTTTTTTTACCATACGTCCCGACATTTAACCCCCTGGGACCAGACAACATTAGACGCGGCCCATGCCAGAACCGCCCGCCAGCGACCGCAGGTTAAGAACCACCACCAGTGGCGGTCTGCCCGAGAGGCGGAACAGGCTTGGGCCGGCACCGAGAGCAGCCCAGCATTGAGGCTCACCTGGCTTGTAGGAGTCCTGCGCGTCGTAGGGAGGCTGCTGCTGCGTGTAGGTGGACACCTTGCCGCCCGCGCCGCCCACGCCGCCCACGCCGCTCACGCCGCCTACTGACGACCCGCCGCCGTACTGCGGGGAAACGAGTATTTGGTTACTCAAACAATATACAACAACATATTTACACTTGTGCACATTTATATGAAAGAAATTCATAAAAAATTTTTTTGCAAGTCGAAATCTTTTTATTCCACAAGCACCTCGATGTGAATGGACTGTTAAGAAGAGCTGCCGCTACAAACCTATTAGTCAGCTCTTTTCTAGTAAAAATGCTATTTACTTATAATTTCTAATATAAAGCTTATTATTAGAAAGAAACGTGTGTATGCGAGGCGATTATGAACTGAACTGTGAAAAACAAACTGCAACAAGATGCATGACAAATTAGGAATGTCGCTGCTGTAGTCTTAACAAAATGTCTTACGATATACTGTATACAATACAACACAATACCATGTCTGGTCAGTCACATACATTTTAGATTTCGTATAGACTTGACACAGACAGATATCGCTACAGGCATCATTTAGACTGATTAAGAGATAAAACCGAATAAAAACGTTATTATTTCACTTAAAAAAAAATCCTTTTTTTATGAAATAAGTTATTTACGTAATTTCTAAGATAATTTATTAAATTTAGGTGAAAAATATGTTTATAAAATATTTTCTTCAGAAGCAAACCAAAATAATCTTTATTTTAAAACCATGAATTTTACACAGATGGCGTATTGTTACTAAGAAACAACTGACCTGTGCTTGTGGCGCCATCTTGTATTATTCCTGACTAAACTTTGCTGTAGTTCCAATTACTCACCACTGTCGCTGCTCTTGCGCGAGTTATAGCAGTAACTTTTCAAGTATTGGCAGTGACCCTCTGTTGTACGTAGTATATTATTACTCTGTGACAATACCTACCTAAAATATGATTATAAAGTAAAACTTACTGTGGGGTAGACTCCGTACTGGTATGTGGTGGGGGGAGGCTGGTAGAAGTACGCGTAGCCTGGGGGTAGCGCGGCTGGCACCTGCAAGTGACGATATTGTATGTACTGTTGCGATGTTAGCAGCACACAAAAATCACCTATTTACCACTAAGGTGGCAAACAAGCATGAAGCTTATGTTACTCGCTGATAAAGCAGCTTTCCATTGGTAGAAGAAGTTTTCAAATCTATCCAGAAGGTACGGAGCCTATTCAATTCAAACAAACCATTAAATTCTTGCTCTTTATAATACTAATATGAAGTATGATAACTAACTAACTAAATTTCACGCCACTTCCCTAGCGGGGTAGGCAGAGAACCAATAAAAACCGAAGTATGATAAAATATAGGAAAACATCAATATTCTAAGCTTCTAAGGATTTTATCACATATAAAATTTTATCAAAAAGCGTCATTGTCAACAAACTTGATCCCAGTCTATTTAAATTCATTACCTAATTTTCTATTGCATATGCATTAATATCAGCACATTTTGTAATTATATGAACAGCACATTTTTTAATTATAAAAAACTTCGTAAAGCTCTTGATTCCACCTGAAGAGAGCATCACATTACCTGTTGTGGTGACGCGGCGTCCGTCCGTCCGAACCGTTCGCCGCCGCCGAGCCCAAACGTGCCTTCCCGACTGCCGTAGCCTACTTCGTAGTATCCTCCCTGCAACGCGATACACATGCATATGTAATTCGGTGCACAAACAATAGCAATATTACTTTGGAACACCTTATTTATAATGGTTATTGCGAATATATTATAGAAAGTTCTACAATTTTTTTTTTCGAAATCATAGTCAGATAAATTTAGCACTCAGTGACGTCACAAAGAGCTAGGGTTAGCGCAACTAAGACTAACGCAACCTATCTGGGGTTGCGTAATAACATCGAGTTCGCCGAGCTACATACATACTACAGCGCATGTTACCGCAAGACCGCCCGCGCGCGTCTCAACACGACTGAGGCGCTGCCGCGGCCGCGGACGATATTCATGTCCCGTCGCAGTGACGTCACATGCGCAGGAGCAGCGGAGCCACCATCCCATCCAAGACATACTGAAGAGCGCTCTTTTTTTTTTTAAGAGGACTATCGGTAGTTGGCCGAAGGCCGCTCCGCGCGACTGGCCATTTAAATACCACCACGACATACATATATCTAGCTAGCCGCGTACTGATGGATTTTTTTATCCTAGATAAGTTACCCACTAGTTATAACATGTATTTTGTGTATAAATAGGCTGTTTTAGAAATAAATATTCATTACTACACAACATTTGTCTTGGATTGATCTCCCTACCTCAAGCTACAAGACTATATAAAATTTTCGAAAGTCACATTTTGGCAATTTATGAAACGAACGAATTGGGATGTTGACACCATTTGTATTTAATTTTGAAATATCAATTCTGAAAAAGAAAGTATCTTAGTATGCTGTTAAGCCCTATTGATTTTCAATCATATTGAGTCTAAGATTTTTTATTTTACAAAAACTGCTTAATATTAAGTCAGTTGACTATACAAACTAGTGACGTCACACGTTGACAAGCCCATATAAAATCTATGGAGTGATTTCGTTTTGACAGGTCTTAAAAAGTATTTCAATTAACTAGCCAGTCAACATCCCTATTAGGAAGTCAACTAGACAACTCCATTAAGCTAATAACTAATAAATTGTCCTCTGTATGTGAAATACAGCATATGGTGTATGTGTTGTCGGCGGCGCACTCACCATGTGGTGCGGCAGCGTG
>OX596223.1:11298281-11328886 GCA_951394215.1 Glyphodes perspectalis | reverse complement strand
GCTTTTTTTTATAAAATAAGTTAATTACGTAATTTCTTGGACAATTTATTAAATTTAGGTGAAAAACATGAATATAAATTATTTCTTCAGAAACAAACCAAAATAATCTTTGTTTTAAAACATTTTACACAGATGGCGTATTATTACTAAGACACAACTAACCTGTGCTTGTAGCGCCATCTTGTATTATTCCTGACAAACAGACTAAACTTTGTTGTAGTTCCAATTACTCACCACTGTCGCTGTTCTTGCGCGAGTTATAGCAGTAACTTTTCAAGTACGGGCAGTGACCCTCTGTTGTACGTAGTATATTATTACTCTGTGGTAAGGGCTACGCTTTAGTTACTGTGTTGATTTTTGTCTCAATGAAGTGCATGTCGTGTACCTGCGGCGCGTACACGTTGGCGCCGTAGACGGGCGGGTGGTGCGAGACGGCGTGGTAGACGTTCTGCTGCGCGGCGGTCTTGGGCCGGTGGTGCGCGTAGTGCGGCGCGTGCGCCGCGGCGGGCGCGGCGGCCGGCGCCTCCGTCGCGGACACTGACAGCTGCTTGATAGACGCACTCAGCTGTTTCTCCACTGCTGGACATAATCAACACCGGCACACGTGAGTTACGGTCAGTGGGGTCCTTTACCAAAAACAAAAATACCTTTGTGCTTTGTAAGGGACAAACATTAAAGGGAAATGTATATACGATGTCATTAGGTATACACGTATATGCAATCATGTATAGTAAGAAAAAAAACCATTCTTTATCTGAAGTTTTTGAGAACAATGAAATAGACCCAATTAATTGAAAGAAGATTATCTATAAAATAAATAAAAAACCAAGTATATTTAATAAAAAAAAGAATACCAAATAATAACCCAAAAGCACACACAAAAGAAAAAAATCACCACAAGTGTCCGACCCATTTACCATCACCGAGCTAAGATCAGGCGAAATGCGTAACATAAGCCACTCACTCTCGCACAGCTTATACACCAACGACGGCATGGGGCCGCGTCGCTCTAGCACTGTGCATTTCGCGAACACCACATTAGAAATAACACTACTGGAATTTGACGGTATAATAATATCCTTGTGACCGATTTTAGTCACGGCGGCCAATCTATGGATGTGTAAACATGATCCAATTTGTCTGGTTTACTTATCTAAGGGCCAGAACACGAAGATCACATAAGCAATCGCTTCATTACATTCTGGGATTAAACGCGATATACATTATGGTTACAAGCGGTCTTCAGTTCGAGTCCGCCTGTGACCGACGATGATATAGACCGACAAACGGGATTAGTCGCGTCAGTATTACTTCTAGTGATAATGCAACGCGGAAGTTTGAAATCATAAATCGGTTTATTGTAATAACTGGACTTGCTGAATCCTAGAACATGGTCTAAAGGTGTTTTTAATATCGTGCGGATTTCATATTGCCCCGTAGTTAGTTAGTTCTGTAGTACGCGCGCGTGGCCCGCGCGCCAGTAGCAGGCGCCCGCGCAGCAGCGAGCCGCGGGCGCACTCCACGCGTTACAATAAATACTTGTATGAAGAGGACACGTGCGGGGGAATCCGCGTCAGTCTTGAAATAAGCACGATATTAAAAACACCCTAAGTGGACCTCGACTTAGCAAATGTATCGCTAGGAAAATATTATGACTACTGGAATTTAACGCGATATGCATTATTTGTTTGTATATGAGTACTTCATCTTGACGTTTCGACAATGTTGCAACGGCGAGAATTTTCAAGGAACTAAGCGGTAGTGTTATTTCTAATTCCATATAGCGCAACACGAAAGTTTCAAATCATATATTAGAAAACCAAATTAGTTCGAAAGAGTATATTGGTATCATACTCCTCAATTGTAAACTTTGACCACAAACACGTTATCGTGCAATAGAAATAGAATAAATGATTCAAGTCACTGAGAGCTTTCTAAAATATCTACAAGATAATATAACTGAGACATTCAAGTCTTACAACAAAATTTGGCTTCTCAAGTTGAATAAATAGTATCCAATAATTACACAGGTCAACAGTGTTTTTGGTGCAGAATCAACTCACTGTTTTTATCCAAATTTGCCTATTACGACAATTTTTTTTAGATATTTGATAACAAAGAATGATTTTGGCACCAAACAAAAAGTGTAATTTTGTTGGCCTGTGTTATAAGTGATTCGCCAAATATATGACAATTAATACATGTTTATTTATTTATTTATACAAGATAAACACTAAAACAACAATTAGAAAACTCTTATTGGCTTTTTAAATAAAAACGGAGATGTTTCACTCACACGGTGTGCCGGCGGGCGGCTCGGGCGCGGCCGGCTGGCTGGCGGCCGGCGCCTCCGCCAGCGGCTCGCTCAGCTGCGGGAACACATTCGCTTCTTTACAATACCAGTTTAGTGTGACTGAGTTATTTTTATTTATGTTAGATAAACTTTTTGAGTGATGAGTTACAACTGTTGACATTAAACCAAAACTGGATTACTACCCCGCTAAAGACATCGTCACAACAAGTCGTGTATGAACGTTACGGACGTTATAACGGGACTAGTATAGAAATGCCAGTATACAGGTATGGCCGTTTAGAATAATTAAACATACAGTGATACCCGAATGACTTTCATTAACCGGTTTTCTAATATAGAGGCTAATGTAAATTTTACTACATACCCCCCAGCTAGCGACAATAAGCTTTCATCTTAAAAATAAAGACTAAACATGTTTAATTAATTTAATAATAATAAATATCAGACGACATCACATACATTAATCTGACTCCGAGGTAAGTAGCTTAAGCACTTGTGTTTCGGATGTCAGAATCAACAGTGGTATTATAAATATATACTTAAATATTGTATATATTAACACCCAGACACAGAACACACACAAGTATTCATCACACGAATGTTTGTCCTGGGTGAGGATCGAACCCACAACTCTTGGCGCATGGGGTAGGGTCACTACCGAATGCGCCATCGAGCCAGTCAATTAATTAAATTATCTTATCAACCAGTCTTTCGTCTTATCTAGGATTGCAGCGTCCCGCGGTTTCACCCGCGTAGTTCCCGTTCCCGTGGAAATACGGGAATAAAATATAACCTATGTTACTCGCTGATAAAGTAGCTTTATATTGGTGATATAATTATTCAAATCGGTCCAGTAGTTTCGGAGGCTATTCGATGCAAACAAACAATCGAATCTTTCCTCTTTAGAATATTTGTATAGATTACCGAATGGAGAATTTTAAAGTTAAAAAGATTGTTTACGTAAAAAATCCTGGGCGTTTCTTTAATTGGGATGTTGACATCATTCATATTAAATTTTGAAATATTAATTCTGAAAAAGAAAGTATCGTAGTATGCCTTATTGATTTTGTATCATATTGAGTCTATGATTTTAAATTTTACAAAAACTGCTTAATCTTAAGTCAGTTGACTATACAAACTAGTGACGTCACACGTTGACAAGCCCATACAAAATCTATGAAGTGATTTCGTTTTCACAGCTCTTAAAGTATCTCAATCCAGCCAGTCAACAACCCTATTTATATCATATAATATCTAACCTAGGCTTATCGTTAGCAAAAAGGTCTAAATCTCTTACTATAACATACTGGTACTCACCATACTATTAGTATTAGGGTATGTGTTTGAAGGTGCTTCAGTCGTGGTCTCGTGACTCGTGGGCACTGGCTGCGTCTCTGCTTGCGACGTGACCTGCGCAATAGCGAATGGTGAGATGGGCCGTCTATTGTTATTAAAACTTGCTGATCATAGGGGTCTGAACATCATACATGTATCATACAGTATTAATGTCAATCCGATACAATAAAAATACTTCATTATATTTACTAATACCGTAAAAGAATCCGTTTTATCAAAGAGAATCGATTCTAGGTCCCTAATCTATTCATTATTCCGAGAGATAAAAAGTGCGTGTTCTTGTTTATGTTCTTTAGTTGGGATGGAACATAATCCGTGCCATATTTACTGTACGAGATCAAACTGTACGAGAAATTGTATCATACTCAATAATCAATGCCGATAAATTGTGACAAGTGATCAGTTTAATATTTATTAAATGAGTTCAAACAAGCCACTCAGCGAAAACTGTCGTTTTCATTGAACTCTGCCCTTTTCCCTATATCAAGACATACGACATTTTACTATTTAACTATCATTTTATATCAGTTATCATATCATTATATCATCTATAACCTTATCAGCTAATGTAGTTCACGCTACACAAACGCTCAAGTGGTTTAGGTGAGAAAACATAACAGACACACACACCAGAGTTACTTCCGCATTTATAATATTAGCAAAGAAAGACTTAATTAATTTAAAAATTAAAAATTCGTAAAATAGTGGTCAATTGTGTCAAATAACACACCAATTCTCTAGTCCCAAACTAAGCTTACGCTTGTGCTATGGATACTAGGTGAACGGATAGATATACTTAGATAGTATAAATAAATATCTATGAATCGAGTACAAATGTCAATGTTCATCACACGAAACATTTGCCCCTAGCGGGATTCGAACCCGCGACCCTTGGTTTCGTGGCCAGGGTCTCTGACCACTCGTCCAACGGGCCAGTAAAAGAAAAAATACATGACAATTTCTAATACAAGTACAGCTGTTCATATATTCACCTGTGTGTCCTGTAATGAGTCCGGGTCCAATGCCCCAAACTGCACATCTAGGAACAACGCACCGCCTCCCTCTCCGCCGCCCGGCATCTCCACTGCTGACGAGGGGATCTGTACAACGAATAAAGGATATATAAATTCCAAGCTCCTCAAGTCCGGCTCGAAGGACCATAGAGTCATGGTCCTTTAAGCCGGATAAAAAAATAACAAGCCAACTTGTGTGAGACCACAGTCTGGTCTGGTCACTAGACAAATGGTCAGTCAGGTTTTTTTTACCTGAAATTTACGAAGGCCAAAAGGCAGTCGCTGTAATATACTAACAAGTCACGCTAAATCCAGCATCACGCAAGACTATGAGACGATGTTTTAGTCCATTCAACTGTTTCGGTCAAACGCAACTCGGTAAACTGTAACGCTTATGTTTTGATCGTGCAGTCGTAATTAAAAATCACATCACCGGTACTGAATGTGATATGCATTATGTAGTACTTGAGTACTTATAGATTGACGGTTTCGGCCGTGTTGCTGCGGACTTTAGTCCGCTATTGCAGCCATTGTATGCAGACAGTTTCAGCCATGTTGCGTGGGCGTCAGCTACAGTCAGCAAGTTGCGTGGGCGTCAGCTACAGTCAGCAAGTTGCGTGGGCGTCAGCTACAGTCAGCAAGTTGCGTGGGCGTCAGCTACAGTCAGCAAGTTGCGTGGGCGTCAGCTACAGTCAGCAAGTAGCGTGGGCGTCAGCTACAGTCAGCAAGTAGCGTGGGCGTCAGCTACAGTCAGCAAGTAGCGTGGGCGTCAGCTACAGTCAGCAAGTAGCGTGGGCGTCAGCTACAGTCATCAAGTAGCGTGGGCGTCAGCTACAGTCAGCAAGTAGCGTGGGCGTCAGCTACAGTCAGCAAGTAGCGTGGGCGTCAGCTGCAGTCAGCAAGTAGCGTGGGCGTCAGCTACAGTCATCAAGTAGCGTGGGCGTCAGCTACAGTCAGCAAGTAGCGCACCTTGGAGGGCGGCGGTACGCGCGGGCGCGGCGGCTTGCGCTGCGCGTCGCTGGCGCCCAGCACGCCGTAGCCGCCTGTGTACGCGCCGTCGTGTCGGGCCGACTGCGCCGTCAGCTGTAACAAACAGATTTGCTGTTACGAGCAGAGTCGAAAGCCCGTTTGCTCTACTCTAATGCAGTTTCCCAATGGTGGCTACCGATCTAATAATTTCGATATGCGAAAGTTAGATTTCGGGTCCCTCAGGGTGCCCGGGTGTAATACCGATTTACCCACTGCACCAGGGGGGATGATAGTGTGTAAGGGTGTCAAGATGTAATAATATATGGCAGTAGATCGTTACCTGCGAAAGGTACTGCGTCTGTGCGGCGGACAAGCTGCCCGACATGCCCATGGGCTGGTGGTGGTGGTACAGGTCCGGCTGCTGGTTCTGCGCCGCCTGCAACATGACCGCGCCGCTCGTTAGCTGCTCCGGGACAGGGGGGGACGGGGGGGCAGGAGACCCCCCCATACTCTTAGTATAGTGACGCCTTTGCACTTGGTGGTGTTAATGGTTGGCGTGGTGTTGGCGTTGCGAGTTACTCCCCTAAAGCTTAAGAATTGCATTGCCGGACCATTGGGTTCGGTATTTGGTAGCATCTAAAAGATTTCAAAGATTGCATCGTCGACCCATTGAGATCGACGTTTCACGGCAGTTTTAAATATTAGACTGTCGACCCGGGACAGTTTGTGGGCATTGAATAGAAGGCCAGGGCCCCCGTCCAGGCGAGGCCGGCGGGGCGCGGCTCACCTGCGGCAGGTGCGGCTGCAGCGCGGGCGCGGCGAGCGGCGCGTGCGCGAGCGGCTCCAGCGGCGCGGCGCCCGCGGCGGGCGGCGTGCCCTCCGGCCGCGGCGACTGTCTGCTGCCGGACCCCATCCCCTGGCGGACACATTACTGGCCGTTACAATATGATACAATGACAACACATGGCCATCTAATATAGCCTATGTTACTCGCTGATAATGTAGCTTTCCAAGAATTATTCAATCCCAGGCCTAATGGTTGTGGAGCCTTGGGACCGTTCAAGTATTACGTAACGCAATTTATAAAGATTTCATGTAGTTTCGTTTTCATGTAGTTTTCACGTAGTCCTAACACCCCCCTCCCACCCCTGTAACGCATCGTAACGTTTAACAAGACTCCTCCCCACCCCCAATAGCGATACGTAATACTTGAACCCTATTCAATACAAACAAATAAAAAAAATATCAAATCTTTCCTCTTTATAATATTAGTGTAGCTACTCATACGTATATCATTACGCCCGCAACCACCGAAGCCGCCTCCCCCTTTGAGGACGTCTTCGGTGATCGCGGACGGACACACAAATGAATGTACAGTAGTGACGTACGCACATTCCGGCCCGTTGGCGTCGGGCGGCGCGAACACGTTCGTATAGTACGTAGTACTCACATCGATGAGCGAGTGGTGATGGTGCGTGTTGTGGTAGGTGTACGTGGGGATGTGCTCGCTCGGCCCGTTGGCGTCGGGCGCGTCCCAGTCCTCGGGCGGCGCGTCGTCCGCGCCCTGCGCCGCCGCCGACGGCGTGAACACTTTGGTGTCCGACAGCGAGCCCGACCACTCCTCGTTGTCCCAGTCTTCGGTCTGCGGGAACGGGTCGCCAGTGTTGCCGCCTAGAAATGGGGATTCGGTTGAGCAAGCTTACTCTACTCTTAATCATCATCTATCATCTTTCTAGCGTTATTATGTCCCGTGCTTCGACTAATGGCCCGCTTGAATCATGAAGCAGGATATTTGAAGTTAGTGGGCGGTTTTGATTTTTTTTACAATTGTCTGTTCGTCAATAGTTTATAAGGCGGCTGGAACCCTACTTCGGTGTACTGCACAGACCTGGGGTAATTTTATTGAATGAGTTTTTCGCTCAAGATATTCGATTCTGTTCGTCTTGCCTATAGCCACGCCACTGCGTTTGCCACCTGGTTTTTGTAGTAGCAGGTCGACGTTATCATGTCGCCCGGAGAGGTCCTTCTATTACGGGTAGAGTATGTAAGCAGTCGGGCCGCACTCACCCTGGCCGTTGTTGTCGGGCCAGTCGTGGTCGCCTTGCGGCGGGCGCAGCGCGCGGCCGGGCGCGCCGCGCCGCGCACCGCGCGCGCCGCCGCGCCCGCCCCGCCCGCCCGCGCCGCCGCGCGCGCCGCGCCCGCCGCGCCCCGCGCCGCCCGCAAAGCGCCCGCCCTCACCCTCGCCGCGACCTGCAACAGACACACTGTGTTTGAAACATACGTACACACGGGACCTCGAGCGGATATGGATGCACGAGTGCACTCGAGCCAAATCTCCATAACCTCGAGGACGCGGCGACCGATTAGAATAATAAATGTCATACGATCGTCGTCAACCATATATTCATCCACAAATTAAACCTAACTCAGCTTTATTTTGAACTAGCAGCACCCCGCGGTTTCACCGGCGTAGTTCCCGTTCCCGGGGGAATACAGGGATAAAATATAACCTATGGTACTCGCTGATAAAGTAGCTTTCCATTGATGAAAGAATTATTCAAATTGGTCCAGGGGTTTCGGAGCCTTATCGATGCAAACAAACAAACAATTAAATCTTTGCACTTTATAATTATTAATAAGCTTACTGCTCCTTGGACTCTGTATATCCTTTTGTAGATAATGGGCGGAATAGATAGAATACCTATTCATATATGAACGATAATTTGTATCAGATAATTATAATAATATCCTTCTAACTAATTCTGGTCAATGTGCCGCATTGCCGCACGTAGTAAAATACAACACGTATCGCACGTACAAAATATAACATGATCAAGCATTTACTAACAGATAGAGTGATATATAAACTGTAATACAACGTTAAATAAATCAGTCATCTTCAGTCACCATCAGACATGATACAGACATCTATTAACCTTTGTCTCATTCCACGCCAGTCCCATTCGCGGTGATATTGGCGGCGAACCCGACGTGCTGGGGTAATTGAGACTTATAACAACTGTTGTCTCAATTACCCCAGTCCTATATACCCGGTTAAAGTCAACAAGAATTATCCAGGAGAATATATATATTACACATTAGATATTATAATACATAATTGTCTGCGCAAATATAGGTGCACTCTCTGTTCTTTCACTCTCATAATCCGAAGAGACGACAATCCGACGTGACCGGAGAGAGGTCAGACGCAAGACAACAGCTTAACATACTTATGCATACATGAGATAATATGCAAAAAATAGTAAGAATAGTAAGTATACTGACGCGGGCGGTCGCGTGGCGCGCGCGCACGAGCCTCGACCTCCCCGTTGCCCGCAGCGGGGGGTTTCTTTTTCTTTTTCTCGCTGGTCTGCCACTCGCCCTGTCAACAACCAACCATATGTTCAATAATTCAAATAACTATAAATATCTAGACACGATACAATTGAATAGTTCCCGTATCTATATATTTGTAATTGCTATTATACATATTTCCTTTTATAGATTTATATTATTTAGCATAGTTACTAACTTAAGAAAAAAAAAATTACAATTATTTTGTTATTTATTGTAAATTTGGCGATGAAAAGAGTAACTATCGAGTTTCTTGCCGGTTCTTCTCGGTAGAAGCTACTTTCCGAATCCGGTGGAGAATTTACATTTGTATGTACTGACGATTTATAAGTGCTTATTTAAAATAATAAACGTAAATAAAGAGAATTTCATTTCACCTAAGGGTTGTATAAATAACAAGAGACAAAAAGTTGTGATACTTTTTCATACGGACTCTTGTTTGATTCCGTAACCTACTCTAACCGCTTCCAAATGCCCCTAAATTTATCCTGCTTAATCATAGACTCTACTATGAAAAAGTCACTGAGAGAATGTCTCCCCGGAACGTGTTCCAGGCGTTAACGCATCGTGACGTCACGCACCTGTATCCGCTGGCTCTCCTCGAGCAGCAGGTTGCAGGCGGCCACCATGTCGTTGTCCGAGTCGTGCAGCGCCGAGCACACCTCCTCCTCGGTGCGGCACGTCATCTCCATCAGCTCCAGCACCTGGACACAATGAGCCGAGTTAGGGATCATCATCAGCTGATACTGTACCATCGTTAGCCATATACACTACCACCCAACCACCATACACTCTTCCACTGGACGTAGGGCTCTGGTGATGAACGTCACTGAGCCCAATCTCTGCCCTGTTTTTTGTTTAATTTGTGAATCCGTTGCGCACCGTCCCGCTGAAACCGGGGGGAAACAGCAGGGTGTGATGGTAGGAGCGCCCTGCTGCGCCCAAGGTGGTGGCGGGCGGGGTATACCGACTAAACCCCTGGGATGTACCTCTACGCCTTTATGTAAGGTGTCCACGGGATGGCGCAACGATAATCCACCGTGAAAACCCCAATCTCTGCCTAGCCCTCCTCCCCTATATACAAAGGGTTACAAAAATCCTCCACCCCTCACATTACTTTTGGCGAATAGAAATGCCAAACAAATAACATTGATAATTCGGTAGAAACCTCCCAACGCACCAAAAAGTTTGGGAAACAAAGATTTCACATGCCAGAAATACCAATCCGACGGAAAGACATAGGCTACGTTTTAACCCAGAAAAAAATATACAATTTACTTTTATAGAACACGATAATTGTTGCCAAAAAATGGCATATATATATACGCAGAAATAATTAACTACCGTTAATTGCACACACCGTTACTACACTCGCGTATCAAACGCATTGTCTGCGGGCTCCCACGACCCCAACGGAGATTGTATCTAGTCTACGCATCGATCGAACTGTGATTAGGTGATACTGTGTATTGTTGAATAGAGGTCGAATTTCACCGGTCAAATGATGTTTGAATGAGTGGAAGTGCTTCCTTCGGGCTAAGTGTGTGCTTTGGGACTTATCCTATACATCGATTTAATTCGTTGTCTTCTTACTAGTCCTTAATAGTAATATTGTAAATAAATAATAAATATCCCACTACATCACATTATCTGACTCCCAGGTAAGTAGCTTAAGCACTTGTGTAACGGATATCAGAATCAACAGTGGTATTACAAATATATACTTAAATATTTGATATTAACACACAAACAC
This sequence comes from Glyphodes perspectalis, assembly GCA_951394215.1. Classification (NCBI taxonomy): domain Eukaryota; kingdom Metazoa; phylum Arthropoda; class Insecta; order Lepidoptera; family Crambidae; genus Glyphodes; species Glyphodes perspectalis. Next base: position 11,318,127 of record OX596223.1, on the reverse strand, counting down.
AGAACAAACACAAGTATTCATCAAACGAATATTTGTCCTGGGTGGGGATCGAACCCACAACTCTTGGCGCATGGGGCAGGGACACTACCGAATGCGCCATCGAGCTTGTCAATGTAGTGCGAAAGTAATTCTTGTCTGCATGTTACTTATTGGCGCGTAAACCACTTAACCGATTGTGATATATTTAAAGGATTGAACATTAAAGAATTTCTTAGATTAGAATCATTTCTGTCATAACGTCTCTGTAACAATTAAATTCGGAAAAGTAAGTACAGCCGATATATTGTGAACTGTACTAATTACAATATTAAGTGCTTATTAATTTACGATTATGGTAATCTTATGATAAAAATAGTACAATACTAAAAAGATATCTCCAATTGAAAGCCGGCAGAGTCACGGCTACTACTTTGTATATACTAATGACTATCAAATACGAGCACAATGCAATATTCTCACCATTCTCCGAACGTCAGACGCGTCTTCGCTTTTACGATCGATCATGTGTGCCATCCGGAGCTGTTCTGTAGTTGCCTGCAACAAAAAGCGAACAACGCGTGACTATATGCTATGGGAACGATATGCAATCTTCACTCTGCTGAGACATGGGTTAATGCGAGAAAGGTGGACCGAGTCTCTATGGAAATCTGTTCGATGCATCGCGACAAAATAATGGAAGAGCCATTCTATTGCGTAAAAATAATACTTATCTCAGCTATTACCAACAAAACAGCAGTAGCCCGCGGTTTCATCCGCGTAACTCCCGTTCCTGTATTCTTACGGGATTAAAATATATAATAGCCTATGTTACTTGCTAACAATGTAGCTATCCATTTTTTCAAATCTGTTCAATAATTTCAGAGCCAATTCAATAAAAACAAACAATCAAATTTCTTCTTTATAATATTAGCGTAGAAGTAAGCATTAGTATTATTTTTGCAAAACCTGTTCATGATTCTTACTGACGTAATCAGCATTCAGAATCCATACCCATCACGGGGATTGCGGGCAAGACTATAAGTGAGTAGAGCCCAAGTGGTTAAACACTTGGTACAATATCAACTACATACAGGTTTATCATGTAGCATATAATGTAGCACTTCAAACTCTATTCTATGAACATTTATCGTTATTTACAGTGCATTTCTCGGAACGTCTAGTTCCGGTATTGCATGATGTCATCGCAGGCAGCAAACGAAGCGATGATCACCAAAACCATTGTTGTTCAAGCAAGTAGCAACACATGCTATATGCGTTTAATGGCAATACAAACAGTCAAGTTCACAAATACGCGGTCAAACCACAATGCAGGTTGCAAATGAGGTCAGACCGCATATAAGCGTTTGATTAAGTAGCCTGACATAGACACTCGTCTTACTAACATATCCGGTTGTCCAGTTTCCCTCCATTTTCTTTTAGGAGAACAGATATAATGGAGATAAGATAATTTTTGTTTAATGGTCCCCAAGCGATAAGCAGAGTCCACGGTGCAATAAAGCTCTTTAAACCGCATCCAGCCAAATATAAAGTCGAATTGATCGAAGAAACAGTGATAAAGGGCTAGCTCGTCGCTTACATTAGCACAAACCTAATACCAAAAACACAATTCGTCACCTTTTACGACATACTAGACAAGGAACATAGTTAAATTCTTTTTGAATCCTAGACCAACATGAGACTCTAAAATAAAAAGTAAAGAATTAAAGTTCAAAAAATGTTCTCTAACAATTTCAGTAATTCAACTTTGACCCCAAGTACAGAGCTGGTTGTGATCAACCAGGTACTGACCTGTTAGTGTCACTGACCTGTGGTTTGATCTTCTCCTTAGGCTGTGGTTTGTCTGTGGGCTTGCCCTTGTCCTGTGAGTGCTTGCCCTCCTTGCCGCCGGCCTTCGCACCACCCTTGGTGGCGCGCGCTCCCAAACTCATCTTTAATTGCTATAATTATATTTACAGCCTCTATTTACAAGCAGCTGAAACAAAATAAAAACAATATTAGTTATAATAGGCTACAATGATCCATAATTGTTTTTGAACCAATGAGGGCTTTTTGAAATAAAACATTCAAAAGATGGCGTAACTGTGACTTGCGGTCTTGTCACCCTCCTCATTGGTTAGTTGTCAGACCAAACTGACACTCTGTCAACAAGGAGCCAATAGTGACATTGATAAGACTACCAGGCTCCCTTGTGCCATCTGGCGGTTTTTGTATTTTTTAAAACCCTCATTAAAGAAGTTAATGTACTGCCTGTTAGATCTATCACGCTCACTGAATTTTAATCTAAGCCACGGAGAAAATATAAACTTTGGGATAATCACAGCCATCTTACTTCTGCCATATATCACATTCACGCTTTCAGAGATTAAAGCATGTCGCCTAACATAAACAAACGCTATAACACACCTCGCACAATCGTCCCCCAATTTCAAGAAATAAAAACGGGAACAAACATTATTAGTCAAACACGGACTCGAGGGAAACCGCCCAAATACGCTAACACGAAGCCGCACGAAAGCTCTCCAGAGAAACAACTCCAAACACTTGACTGTTGCTCAAGTCTCGAGTAAGTTGCCAAGTGCCGACCAATTTCTTTGATATACAATCACAATCTCCATCACAATAATAACCAATAGGCAAAGGAATATTCTTGTAGCAACTTCAACGTTTGGAAAACAGACAAATTGTCGGTTCTTTGGGGCCCCTGGGCACAGGCCCCGTGTGCTCTTATAGAAAAGACGGTAATGGCTGGAGTCACAAATCTGTCTTTTTTTTGTTAACTGTCCAAGTGTTTATTTTGAATGGCATTAATATGATAAGATCTTACATAGAGATTCTACACACAACATGATGTATACTATTATTTCTGCAATCTCCGAAGGGTTAGACAGTTTATAGAACGACATACAGCCAGTATTTTTTTTTGCTCCCCAAATTGAATTGGGCTGGATGGAAAATTATTAAAAAGCAGTGACAAGTGGCGCGACGTCGCCTACATATTCACAGATATCCCAATCTGATTAAGTACACCGTCAGAACAAAATTGGTTCGTCATTATCTTCGCGACTTTAAACCCCGCTTCTGCGGTAGCAGCCAGTAAATCTGATACCCGATAATTGATTACGATCATTACCCACTTACTGTGACGAACTTTACGAGCGATTCACAAGGCTCGACGAAAATGAAGAAAAAAAATTGCGCCTTCAACTTTTGAATTTTAAGTATATTTTTTTAATAGAAATAGTCTGTCGTCGGCTCGGCTGGCGTAAAATTTGGTATATTACAGGGACTATCGGGTGTCCAGTGGGTTCAATTTTTTTTTAAAAAGACAGCCTATGTCCTTCAAGGGTCAACCTTTACGCGCGCCAAATTTCATTTGCAATCGGTTAAGTAGTCAAGACATCTTATATTTTAACAGACAAAGTTACTATCGCATTTATAAATAATGTTAGTAATGAAGTAAGGACGGAACATTCGAAAAAACCATGATGCCATCATTCAAATTATCTTGTTCCTATCGAAGGGTAATGAAGGTCAGATGACAATCGTTATAAATATATTATAAGCCAGACTAGCGAAATTGCTCCAATAAAATTAACCAACTTGATAAACCAGGATCATAACTGAAGAGAGCTCTTTTGGAAACTCCGGTGAAATCGGGCTTCGTATAAAAGTCAGTCATTTTGAAGATAAAGATTTGAAACATTGTACATGGGTCTCTTATGCTGCTGAATCAAAATCCACGCGGACGTAGCTACATGCTCTCAGTGGACAAAGAGTAATTAACTTTAAAGCTTCGATCGTAGAGTGTAAACCGCCCGGTGTCACATCAAACGTGACGTCACAGCGGGATTAGTTTACGAGTTCCAACTAGATGACCATTGAGATCAATTTTGTGCATGCGTATCGAACAAACAGCAACGCGCCGCAATGCATTTTATAAGTGACAATGCGACACAGGTCCATTGCATCCTTAAAATAACAACATTCTGAATCAATAATATTACTAATAGTAAATGCGACAATAACTGGACAGACAGAGACGAAAATCGGTACGAAAAAAGTTTGGACCATAAGACAGGACATCATAGGCCTTTTTATCCCGTTAATATTAAAAATGTCCCGTAAACCACGATAAAGAAAGTCTCCCCGTAACAGATTGAATTACAGGAGCGTGGAGCCGCAAAAAAGCTAGTTAAACAACTTTTTTTATTCCACAAATGATAATGTATGGCTTATTGTGTTATTAAGATCTATAATGACACTACTTAGGGGCCATCCACCTATAACCACATGTTAGGGGCAGGGGAGTCGGGAAAGGGGTTATTAATATTGACAAGTGGGGTTCGGATCGAAACTTAAGCTAGGGCGCCAACCTTACTAATATTATATGTGCGAATGTAGCGGTCTGTCTGTTACGTTTCACGCCTGAACGACTGATAGTGATGATTTTTCGTTGGTGGATCCATAGTTAAACATTAAAATTATAAATTCAGCAGGATACGCGATAACGTCTTAAAAAATAAAAAATAAAAATAAAACGTCTTTTTATCAGATCTAAATCCTGCGAAAGCGCAGGCAAAAGCTTAAGTCTTAATTGAAATAGAGTGTAGGAACTCTGATTTAACGCATCATAATCGGCCCAGGAGATTAGCCTATACAGACAGACAAACAGACAGATAACCGCGTCGGGAGATTTATCATTTTCATACTATGTATTGATGTTCTGATAGTTATACTATCTGCTATTTGCAGAATCCTTCCGACGCAACAAAGTAGCGATGTATTGTTATTGCAAGTGCATCCCACTCTCCATTACTTTATCAAGAATGATTGGCTAAGAGGCTGGAGGGAAAACGATACTAATCCGTGGTCGACCGCTAACTGAGCTCAAGAGTAGTGGTTAGCTCAATTACTCGGCTGACCTGGTAGTTTGATCCTGGACGGTATTAGATCAAGAGGTAAAGGAGACAGGTGGAAAATATGGATACGTTGGTTCAAATCCTATCATGTATTTTACTTACTTAAATCAAATTACGTATTTATGCAACTAAACAAAACATTGTAATTTCCACATTTAAATAGTGGATGCGAAGCATGAGCCTCTTGTCTGGTTCCCCGTCTATGGATTACGAAGGTTAAGGCAGTAATTTCTATGTGATAATGACCTAACTCACGTAATCTAAGATCGTGGTCCTCGAATAGAAACAGCGCTTAGCGGAATGTTATGATGAAGAGGTCAAACCTGTTGACTGTTGTCGAACAAGCTGTTAGACTATACTTTCTTAGAAAAAAACATTAGTTCCTTGCCTACATAAAGAGCCATATAAATTCTGGTGATTGTTTTAATTCTGGTTACCTATCTTAGTCTGCGCATATAGCTGCACTTTTACGATCGATTTAACATTGATACACTACTAGAAGTAACACAATAAATACTGTCATTGATTTGATTGATAACTTTTCCCACTAAAAAACTGAAACTTTCCTCAGCTAACTGCACTCGGATCGAGAATTAATAAATCACAAGTGAAACTTCTCGCATCGACTAGTAATCGATAAAAACGAAAATTGCGAAATGTCTTGTAACATTCGATGAGTCATGTAAAGGTCAGATGGTGACCTCAGGCGACGTCACCTTTTTGGGAAATGCGATAAACGACCTGGAGTTTTTTGAGGATACCAAGACGAGAAATCATATGGTGACGTAGGTATACTCTTTCTCATAACAAGTGTGATAACTAATAGACACTGTCTTTCAACAATAAAATTGAGTTATGATTAGTTGGTTAAACGCGCGTCTCATTTGCGAAGGATGTTGGTTCAAACCCCAACACTTAGCACATGATTTAAAAAATCTAAGTGCCTACAGATTTATAAACATAGATTGGCGTTGTGGATAAACATAGCTAACTTTAACATTCAGATAACTGGGTGTTGATCCATGATTTAAATAAAATCTGATCGTCAAAACGAAATAATAAATATCTTTTAAATTAATTCGCACCAAACTTTGCTACCACTAACACAAAAAAAACACCCATTTCTATGTAAACTAGACAAAAGAAATATGTAAAATATAGATAAGCTAGGTCACTTATTAAAGTAAACAATTATCATGGGCAATCTATAAGTGTTTGCAATACAAAGATAAGCAGCAAAACAATGATAATAAGATTTTTCACAGGGGAAATATCTGACAATGACCTCATACCGATTATAGAGAAGATTAAAGGGAAGTACATGAACAAACTTTAACTTTTTCATATGACCAGATAGTTGGTGCTTAGCAACATACTACATCATTTATATTTAATATAACAAAGAATACCATAGTTTCAGAGAACGAAATATGAAATCATCTTGATTTCATATTTCAAAATAATTAAGTACATGATTTATTAAAAGTTGCATAAATTTTCTTTAAAGTTAGTTTATGCAACTTTTCAACTTTTAGTTTATGCAAAGTTTCTCATTTGACTAGGCCTAATATTACAGATTTTCAAGAACAGTGCCACCCCTTAACACTTACAACTGTTCAAAGATGATAAGTATTTAACAACTTGTTGATATTGTGACTTAAAATCAAACACAAAGAAAGTGTCCAAGGATAAAGGATAATAATGAATAAGAATATGAATAATAAAATTAAATAAATATAGTATTAAAAGAGCAGCTTATTTTAACTTGAACCTATTACTTCATGAAAAAAAAGAAACACTTCTTATAAACACTGCAATGAATCATCAGCAGAAGATGACACATGCAATAAACTGTTAATTGATAACAATGTGGATGAAAGAAGTTTGTTAATTATAGAAATTCTGCATAAATTAAATATATACCCAAAATTAAATGAAAGTTTAGTTAGGTACATATATTTTTTTAAATAGGGAGACCCTATAATAAAAGGGATGCAATAAGCTAATTTTCTAAGTGGAAAACATTAATAGCATGTATTTCAAGAAAGCAATGGCAACCTACCAAATTATTAAACTACCAAAGTAACCATTGTTTATCAATCCCCAAAATGGATTAACTGCCACATCAAAGTTTATAGTGGCTATAATAGTGCCAGCATATTAAAATCAGTAGTTATATTAATAATTAAACCGCTGCATTTTATGAGTATCTAATCTCCAACTGTTAACTCTGATGACACATAGGAAAATGCTAATTTGGATATACCAAAGTAATGAGGAAAATGAAGAATTAATTGACTAGAGCAAGACCTTTGTTCAGGATTTTCTATTAAATGTTTAAAGCATTTTATCCAATCCAAAAGATAAACACCTACTTAAAAATGTAAAAATAATGTTTTGTGGGTAACTGAAAGACATTATGTGTAAGTGACTCATATTACTGCAAATATTTTGGATAGAACAATTATATTTAGATGGCACTATTTGCAATGCAATTACCAACTGTGTTGACAGATTGATGTTATCTAAATTAGGAAATAATGTATGACTAACTTTATAATGTGAATGAATGATATATAACTAATCAAGTAACTAAATTATATTAATCATTATTTAAGTATACAGTTTGGCAATAATAAGCCTTGGTTACAACACTCAAATGCCAAAACAATCTTAGTGGAAAGTTCAATGAACTCTGATAATAAATAATTTATTCCATAAACTTGTGGACCGCGTCCAAGAGAGCACATAATAGGGAAGTGGCACAATGATCCATCAATCGGCGTAATACTACAACATAAATCGCTAATCGTAACCTACCATCACCATTTATAAGGTTACTGGTACCATTTTTTTCCACATAATGTTTGACTCCGTGTCATTAACTCTTACGTGAGGGTAGGAGCTAATAATACATTTTATTGTAGTAAAACCAGAAAATTAACGGCAATAAACAAGTTTTCCAACGAACCACAATCGCAAAAGCGGCAAACTAGTAAACAAAACATTTGGGCGGATCTCGGCAAAGAGGCAAGTTTCCGCCACTAAAATGCGCTAAATACTAACAAAAACAACGAGCGCCGGTTTTTCGAGGCTGGATCAACGAAATACAGGAAATCTTTAGCTAGTTTTTGAAGAAATCAGGACAATGAATCATTGTAAGTGGACCGCAAGGGCATTGTCAGAAAGTAAACGAACACCGCTGATTTCTACCGGAACACAACAAAAATTCGAATGTATCCACTTTTTTACGCCATTTCAACAGTTCACGTCATCAGATTTTAGCACAACCAAGACGAAATTCTATAGGCCAGCGGCACATGTGGGGGACGCCATTCTTTCAAGCACCATTCTTGGTATCAAAATGAGTCTTTGTTGATGAAATACCCGTGCACGGCACATTTTCACACCTTATTTACACGCACATCAACACACAATATGAGCTCAACTTTAATTATTACCTTATTTCTACGATATTAACCGAAAAATAATTGAATTTTTAATAAAATTTACTGATTACCATACCTGTGAATGCGCTCTCAAACGCAAGCTGGTCACGTGACTTCCTAGTGATGTGCCATACTGTTACGGTTTGATTGAAGAATGGCCAGTTTTATTGCCAAAAATTTTTGGCAGATGTTTTATTTATACATTTTTTATCGATAATTATATAACATACCTATGAAGATGTTGATTAAGTTAACTTTTTCATGAGCAGTCTAGTTGGTGTATAAATTTATCTTAACGATGAAAACTTGTAACACATACAGTAAAATTCATTTGAAAATTTGTGTTGGTATATATTTAAGAAGATAATCTTATGGGCTAAAATAATAGCTGATGATTAGTGCTATGTGCATTCAAAGAAATAACAAATGCCAATAAGTCAGAAACCTCTTAGGTGAACAAATCAAAAAGTGGAGGTTTAAATCAAAGAGTACATTAAAACAAAAGCCGTTAATTACTTTTACTTTATGATACCACTAAGTATAATTGTTATAGATCTAGTCAAGTCATAAGTTGGATTTAAATAAATTTTAAATAAAGATTCTTCTCAAAATATTTGAGTGGATACTTGTTTTATCTATCTATCTTTTTAATCTAAGAAAGCGTAGGTAATAGTCAGCAGTGTAAAAGAAACTGATAAGTACATAAAGTAATGATTATCAATGTGAAATTCGTCATAACGGTTAAATGGTCAGTGTGGTTGTATTTCAATTTACGTCTAAATAAATAATTAAACACCTTCATTTCATTATTCAAGATCTTATTCAAATATAATGAAAGCCTAAATAACAGTGACACTGTTATTTTAATATTCAAATATAAATCAAAACGTGCACATTTGAATTTTACCGGTTTAAGTAGAAAATAACAATTAAATATGTGCGGTTTTTAACTTCTTAATTACCGGTTTCTTATTTTTTTAAGAATTTCATTCAGAACTCATTTTTTCGCCATATTGCGTTCAGAAATTTTATGAAATTAATTTTTCTGTTGTTTGATGTCTTAAGATTTTTTTGTAAGTTTCCAAAAAATCTATTTTTACACGTAAAAATAAATCTTCGATAACATTTTATTCAATAGACTCATAGATCCTAAAACTGTTTTTTATTTATTTAGAAAGCTTTCGTTGTATGTATCTTTTACATTCTTAGAATTGTTGTGGATGTATTTGGTTTTCGAGCATAAATAAAAAAAAAAAACTTTCGCGCTAGAAGTAATGTCATCATAAAATTATTTTTGAGATAATTTAGGTTTTATGTTTTTATTGCTTACATGTTCATTATTGTTCATAAGATTGAAGAAATTGATGAGATATGTCTATGTTGGAAGATTTATTCCTTGAAGACGAAGCTGGTGAAGCCCAGGAGTTGGAGCGAGTTATTGAAGGTGGAGGTGACGAGTATGATGAAAGGCCTATTTCTCCAACCAGTGACAACGATGAAGAAAAGGACGATGAAGCCGGTATTTATTTCCAGACTATTTTACATTTTAAGAAAAGTCTACTTAAGTTTGTGACTCCCATATTATAAAATTTTATACAAATAACCTAAGAAAAAAGAACAAATAATTAAGATCTAATTAGCTATCAATTTCAAACCCTCTGACCCTAATTCTGCTATTTAAAAGTATACTGATATGTACTGTTAAAAATTTAGAATGTAATGTCATTTCAGTGGAAGACAAAAGGCGAATTGACCCCACACAGACAAAAGTGAAACGAGTTACTAAAAACCCGAGGTTTGTGTTGAATCCGGCTCGACTTACTGGGCCCAGGGGCATACATGTAATTCCTGATCATTTCAAGGATTTTAAATTTAAAGGTAAATTATTTACTAACTGTTTTGTATCTTCAAAATAATGTATTGTTTCAAATTGATACTGTTTTTTTACGAAATTCTTAGTTTGATATATAAACTAAGTATATAATCAAAAAAGATAAATACTGGACCAATTTAAAAAAAATCATTTACTAATGGAAAGCTTCTTTATCACTAATACATAGTTAATAAATAATTAATAAATTCTTCGGACTGAAACTCCTATTCCTTAGTCCCAAACTAAGCTATAAGCTTGTTTTATGGACATTAGGTGAACGGATACTTAAGCATGTTTATAAACATCCATGACTCAAGTACAAATGTCTATGTTCATCACCTGAAACATTTGCCTCTAGTGGAATTCAAACCCGCGACCCTCGGTTTCGTGGCAAGGGTCTCAGACCACTCAACCAACGGGCCTGTCAACTGTATATAGCCTATTATTAGATGAAATATATTTCATTGTGTGTATTGCCCTAGCGGAAAAAGTTCGAATTTCATAATTTGTGTATAGCAGATATTTAGTGTATTTTGTTGTGTATGACTACAAAAAAGCAGCCGTTTCATTGGCGCAGTACATTTCATCAAAAACTTATTCCGCTGTGACAACATTGTCAAAACAGTTTTTGATGAATAACTCCGCAATGGTTTGATAAACAAATTTTTACTTACCATACACAATTACACAACGTCATACACTAAATATCTGCTAAACTCAAATTATGAAATTTAAACTTTTTCCCTTGGGGCAATGCACACTATTTCATCCCTGTATTCCCACGGAAAATGCAGTGAAACCGCAGGGCGCTGCTAGTATTCAATAATTATTAAAATCTATTTTCAGGTAAAGGTCATGAAAAGGAAGACTTAGACATGGTGTTGAAGAAACTAGAGCACTGGGCTTACCGGCTGTATCCTAAGTTTGCATTCCATGACTGTCTGAAAAAGATTGAGATGCTGGGCAAGAAGCGGTCTGTGATGGTGAGTATTTTGTTTGGTTTCACAAACACCCAGATCCAAGACTAGTTCCTGCTTCATCAACAACTATTTGTCAAGCCTTGAACAAGCCTGAACCATTGATAGTTCTGTCCAAAAGTTTTGTCTAAGCAAATGACAAACACTTGTTGATTAAGCAAGCGTGTGTCGTTTGTACTGTTGTGGGCTAATTCTAAAGTAAATGGTGGAGATAGTGTTGTTTGCTGATGACACAAGTGCTTAGCCACTTTGAAATCAGATGAGAATGTATTAGCTATTGTCTGATATTCTCAATGAGTTGGATATGGCAGAAAGAGCATGAAAGTAGAATAAACGCGGTCGAGATGCGTGCGCTGCGGTGTATCGCTCACAGACTGCGTTCGTAATGATGATGTAAGAAAGAGAGTCGGTCTGAAAGACAGCGTCGGAGTCAAGGTCAAGGAGAAGAGGCCTCTGCCTACCATTTCAATGGATTTTCAAGGATGGGCGGTATGATATATATGTATGGCTAGATGGCGCATTTGGTAGTGACTCTGCTCTATGCATCTAGAGTTGTGGCTTCTATCCTCGCCCAGTACAAACATTTGTGTGATAAATACTTGTGTTTGTTCTGTGTCTGGGTGTTAATATGTAACATTTAACTATGTATTTGTAATACCTGTTGATTCTGATATCCATGCTTAAGCTACTTACCTTGGAGTCAGTTCAATGTATGTGATGCAGTTTGATATTTATTTATATGTAGGATCATGAATATTGAAGTAGTAAGTGAGGTGTGTAAGGATCGTGCCAAATGGCGCTCGGTACTCTCTGCCTACCCCTCTCGGAAAGTAGGGTGAAGTTTAGTTATTTGTGTATGTATGTTTTGTACAGGTCCACCTCAAGCAGATTAGGTCGGATCAGCTGGTCTCCGAAGAGACTGTAGTGCAGAAGGACTCGAGCGACGATGAGGCGCCGCAAGACGAGTTCGATAAGTTGCTGCAGCAACAGATCGAGCTGGCTCGTGCCGCGCCCGCGCCGCCCCGCGCGACCGAGCCGGCGGCTTACAGCACGCCCCGCGGCGACAGGTATGTCCAGTTTAGTGGACTCGCTTGTGGTAGAATATACTGAATTGAGAGTTATTATATTAAGTATATTTGATGTTTGGAAGAACAAGCAGGATGCTATTGGAGTTTTCTGCGACGTGTTAAAGCTTTTGACTGCGTTGATGCTTTTTTTAAATTTATATTAATAATCTTCCATACTATAAGAAAGTTTTGTATGAGATAGTGTTGTTAGCAAACAACACAAAAAAATTCTCATGAAAAAGGGGTACTGTAGAATTAAAGATTTTTTAAATGATAGGAATCAACAATCTGCGCTCTAATTCTTGCATGGTCTACTCTAATATTGTAATGTATTACATTTATTGTATCTGAATCATACAAATTAGTATAAGTAGATATTAAGTAGAATTGTTATTTTATACATGGCGAAAAGAGTAACTACCGAGTTTCTTGCTGGTTCTTCTCGGTAGAATCAACGTTCGGAACCTGGCGGTAGAATCACATTTTTGTATTATTATGACTTGTATTATTATTCACAAGTGCTTTTGTGGAGCCTACATGAATAAAGATATTTATTTTTCTAGTGGTAGGCACTTGCTGTACCCTTATAATTTCTAATGTTTTCTTAATAGATTTTGTATTTACTTCACTTAATGTAATGAAAGTCGAGCATTAAATGTGGAAATAACTTTCACAAACATTTGCAAGTAATAAGACAACTATTAATATCTTTTTCTGATGGAATAGTAATTTTTTACAGTTATTTTTATTAATCCTCAGTAAAAGTAAACACATAAACGGAGACTCTATAACCAGGTTCAAACCCATTAAATGTGTGATCAAGTAATTTATGGAACTACTGTTGGTCATAGAATCACGCGATTAACTAGCATACATATCATACGACATATTTTGTTGCAGATCCCACATAATGCCCAAGGCCACCTCATCCCCATCAATCAGTGACGAGCAGAGAGAGAGAATGCTTAGAAACAGGCAACTGGCAGAAGAAAGGCGACTCGCCAAACTCAGAAATGAGAACTCTAATGCTAACATCACTAGTACCCCAGAAACACAAACGAGTGTTGAAAAAAGTAATGAAAATCGTGTTGTAGAAATTGTTGATGAAGTAGTCGTAAGGAAACATAACAGATCTAATGTTATAGATAGTTCTGATGAAGAAGAAGTGGCTGTAGTTAATGAATCTATTACTGTGGATGTAGATGTACATAAGAAAAGTGATAATATTACTCAAAATGATATCGAAGTTGAGAGACGTGAGGGCGATAATGGAATGGATGTTATAGTTGACAAAGAATATGAATTTGATAAGCTTATAACTAGTGATGAAAAACATAGTAATGTTATAACTGATGACACAAAAAAACAAAATGAGATTGAACATTTAATGGAATGTGAAAAAGAGAATGATAATGAAATACATGACTTGGAATTAAATTCTAATGATAAAGTTGTTGATCAACTAGATGATTCTAACGTGGATAATGATACACCTAGAAACGTGACTGAATGTTACATAGACCAGCTGACAAATAATGTTGAAGAAATTATTAATGACATTAATGGCATTGAACCAGACGTTACAGTTAATGCTTCAAAAGATGTCTCAGTATGTAACAGTAATAAAGAAAATGTTGACAGTAACATTGCTGAAGACATTATGGACATTGATTTTAGCGACGATTTTTAATTAAGAGAACCCTTTGGTTATGAAAGCACTGTAATTATAGACTTTTTTATTTATACCTACTTGTGTTTTCGTGGTGGATCCCTTACAGAATCCACGCGGACTAGGTTCCCGTTCATACATACACCATGTGTTACAATTTTTATGTTTTTGGACAAATATGACAATGGTCGTTTTTAACCGACTTCAAAAGAGGAGGAGGTTTTAAATTCGACCGTATATATTTTGTTGTTTAAATATGACTTCTGTCAGAATGGATGCCCAAATTTGAATACTACTTGCATGTGCCGTCTTTACGCTTAAAACGCCCTTTTTTATCCATCTTATCACATAAATGTCCCATTTTGTTAATAGAGGGAGGGGCATCTTTTACATGCGCCATCATAAGTATTTAACTCAATATTGCTGTACTTACGATTGATTTCTATCTATCAATCAAATCAAATCAAATCAAATCAAATCTAAAAATCAAATCAAATCTAAAAATCAAATTGGCACATTTTCTATAACTTGTTTGTAATGTAATGATATTACTTAAAATATTATAGAAAATGTGCCAATTGTGTTGTCTAGAATGTTGTAAAAGGCGACTAATGGTATATCGGGTTTTGGGTATCTGATTGTGTAAGCGACAAGTTAGCCACTTGTCACTACTTTTTCACAATTTTCCATCTAACCTAACCTAGTTTTATCTTTGGCTGAATGTGGTTAAAGGGCCCGCTGCCCCTCTGACTCAGCCTTCCCCTTCGGGGATTATGGGCGTGATGTTATGTATGTAGTAATATAAAATGGCCAACTGTAAGCCAACATTCACACCAAACATGTTTTTTACACCAGTAACTATGATCCAATTTTGTTTTATTGCCTAATCTGAGATTACGAAGACTAAGCGGTTGTCGCTTGGTCTGCATTTCCGACTAAGACCGGGACGGGAAGATGAAAGAACAGAAAATAAATCGCAATTCATCAAATAAAACAACAACAATTAGCCATTTTAGTAATTTATTCTTTTACCATTTCAAAAATGGCTATAACGTCATACATTTCTGGTAAGTTTTATTTAACAAAAATGTATTCAAAAACTTAAAAATGACTAAACGATTTCAATTAAAAAGCTTGGACCTCGCTCAATTAATTTCTCGTAATAGCAAGCAAATGCCGTTTTACTACTTTAGAAATTTAGGCAAGATTAATAATTTTTTTATACAATTAAGGTAATTAATTGATGAGCAATTTCACAAAATAACTGTGCAAAGATATTTTTATTAAAGAAATCTACGTCCTTTACATTGGTAACAGATGTCATAATAATTGTCTTTGAATTAAGTGGCCGTTACTTTCCTTCACCAATTTCGCTACAATTCAAGACTAAGCCCATACAGTGCAACGGCCTTAAGAAAAACAATTTTCCCTAAGGGTATATCTGTAACATTTATCGTTTTTTTAAATATCCTTTGCCAGTTTTTTGCTATTCAAAAGTAGTAGAACGAAACTTGATTAGAATTATGAGTATATTATACATTTATAAACGTTTGTTCACACATATTTTGTGTGGGCGAGGCCTTAGGGTCTAGTTCACATTTGTAGCCACATGTAATTAGCACTAGTATCATAATAAAGCCTATTTTACACGACCTAAAGCTAGAAAGAATAAATATGTACAATTAGTATTTGGTTTTATATCAGTACAACGAAAAATTTCAAAAAAACGCGCCTGTATATGGCGGCTAACTTAATGGAAGAAATTTTGTTTAGAACTTAGAATGGGCGTTAGAGATATGACATTATCACCAGGGCTCATTCGGGCTTGTTTGCAAGATTTTGTCAATATTAATTTATTTAATCGTTAATTATAGCTTTTTATGATTGGTCGGACAAAATTTTGAAAGACAATCATGAAGCAATGCTTTAAAGTAAATAAATTAAGTTTAACAAACCGGCCATACATGACTCCATTACTAGATCACAGCTTCCCCACGTGGGTGCCCTTACAATACGATGACTTTACGAAGCACAAAATACCTCATGATATGCCAGCAATTCCCCTTCAATAAAAAGAGGACACATGCTAGCAAAGCTGTATTCCAACAGTTAGAAATATTTGATCTAACTTTTAATACATAGGTTACAATTATTTTATCACAAGTAACTTGACGAATGTCGTATCTCTAATTTACTTTTGAAAATTTTGACAATACAATTAGGGTGCGTATGCAGCGATGATCTAAATTCACAGTAGATTTTGTAAAAGTTGTTTAGATTCAAGGAAGCAGAGGCGATGGTAGTCTGATCCCAGGAAGACTATTGATATATCTATTGAAAGCATAGCATGGATACTATGGGTAGGTTCGATACTAACGGGACTAAACGGGATATCGCGCGATAGCGTTTAGTCTTATTAGTATTGATTCTGTGCAACGCGAAAGTTTAAAATCATTTACTATAGGGAGAATCGATGATTTTTGATACTATTTATATTAACCATCGCCTATCGATATTCAATATTATTACGTACAATTCTACTGTGAATTTTAACCTGGTTACATAAGGGCCCGATCACTGCAGCATTCGCTTCAGTACTCGTCTATTGAACTAAGCTATCACTTTTAACACACAATTTTATGTATAACCGTAATATTTAAATCTAACCGTCCTAAATGTTCACATTGCAGGAGGTCTTAGAATAATACTAGCAACAAAATTTAATACATTTTATATACAATATTTCGCGAAGGTCAAATCGAGGCTGGCATAAATAGTGGAGACACTTTCAAGATCTTTTGTAAGTTAACTCAGAGGAAGTTGGTCAGGGAGTCATAACTTTTTATGCGTTGGGTCTTCCTGGGTGCTAAAATTTTTATATTAGACTCTTTTAATTTGTGAGAACATGGCCAATGGCGAAATTAACTAAACAATGAAAGTTTTATACGTTAATTTGACTATGTCTCTGAACACACTGGAGTCCTCTGAATAATAACACTGATCTAGTTGAAAAACTACAGATTTTCTTTAATACTAAGACGTTACATTGAGTATCGGATGACATCTATTTCTGAACCACCCAGTTTCCAAAAATGTTTCTACCCAAGTGTGAAAAAATAATTTTGGGATTCGTTAGCGGTTTTTACATTTTTAATCTTTAATATTGTAATTTTAGTATCTTCCACTGATTGTACGCGCCTTCATAAACAGTATACAAAGATAAATATATTTTTTAAAACGTTTAAAGCAATTTTGGAAAAATAAACTTCACCCGCATTTACTTACGCTACTTTTTAATAAATAAATTACATTTGTTAATATTAGTTGAAACTTCATTATCCAAAATTGCATAGAGATTTCGGCAATTTTCGAAACATTGAATTAATTAGTGTAAATCAAAATTTATGTACATATTTCCTTTGCAAGAGTATTTAAACGCTCTTGACATGGTGGAGCATAGTTCAAAATCCTTTATCACCAAATATAATACTCCTTCGACCGAGAAAGATACATGAAAAAGACAAACAGTTGATTTATAACGGTATGGGCAAGATAAATATGCAATAAAAAGTATCACTATTAAAAATTCCTCACTTTAAGCTTTTTAAACAGCATCTTAATTTATCTTTAATTTTCTAAAAATAGCAAAATTAATATCATTAATAAATAAGATTTTTTCTCATCAATGCTATTGCTTCAGGAATAGAATATATGACAATAGAAATCAATTGATATACTTTTTATAATCTGTTAAAACGCAATGTTCCATAGATTGAGAATGACATTAGCACGCAGTGACGTCACGATGTGTCATATACAACTAATCATTTAATGATTTCAAAGCAATCAAATTTTAGAAGTAACAGAAATTGATAATTTGTCTTAAATACTGTGCTAGTTTCGGGTAACATCATGGGTATTATTTGTGTATGGTGTTAACATCTATAGGACTTGTGGTCATCACATTAATATGCGTTCAAAATAAAGTAAAACATATTATAAATTCAACGCTTGGATTTATAGTATGTTTCATCATTACAATATCTTTAGGAAAATGTCTACAATATAAACAAACCTGTTAGACGTTTAAGGGCTTGCTAGCATAGGGGCCATTCCAGTATTACGTAAACAAAACTTTTGGTATTCTTTAACCCCCTCCCACTCCCATTGTCAGTAAAAGTAAGCGAAAGTCTTTGCTCTATGGTTACGTAAATAATAAGTGCCCATAGAATTTTTTGTAGAGTGAAAGATCGGTTAGTTATAATGTAAACCCCAATTCCATTGGTGCTTACGTATTACTTGAAGGGCCCCGTATAGTGAGCATGGTTAATATTGTAGTTGACAACGCGTTTAGGCAGTATACGTATCTTGCAGTGGCGGCTTTAGGGGTGGCGACTGGCGGCGCCTGGGGCGCCTTATGGGGCGCTAGACATAAAGCGTCAAACACGGCGGTCTGTTTGTATTGACCCAAACAATATAAATATCAACCAAGATAGACCCAAGCCTCTATGCCTAACGTGTAGTAGGCATGTTAGGCATAAGCGTCTCTTCTGCGTGTTTCAATAGTTGTATAAACAGACGCCATATAAAGCCTCTCGCCCCAGGCATCGGTAGTGCTTTCACGGTGGTTTAGCGTTGCGCGATCCCGTGGACACCTTACATAAAGGCGTAGACGGTACATCCCAGGGGTTTAGTCGGTATACCCCGCCCGCCACCACCGTGGGCGCAGCAGGGCCCTCCTACCATCACACCCCGCTGTTTCCCCCCAGTTTCAGCGGGACGGTGCGTAACGGATTCCCATGGGTAAACAAAAAAAAAACTTCGGTAGTGCTAAAGCCAGCCTTGTGAACAAACATACTTTAGTTTTGTCGTACCCGCCCCTAAGTCCGTCACAGTAAACGTAATACACGAAAGGTCTATCCGAGGTCATCACTGGGCTCGCGCCAGGGGTCACTGTCACCCTGCTATAGCAGGCCTGCTGAACAGATGACAGTAGCCCCCCAGGTTTAGTCTACGGCAGGGATGGCGCACCTGTAAGACATGTGCAATCTAAACAGTGGCGTAACTATACTGTTTGAGGCCCTTGGCAATTTCGTCCGTATGAAGCCCTTGGCAATTTTGTCCGTATAAGGCCCTCGCTAAATGACAGTATTCGATTTCAATGCTAGACTTTGGCCAGCCTCCGGGCATTGCTCACGGCCCTTAGGCGCCCCAAGAACTTTTATAGGCCCCTGTGCTCACAGGCATCAGCGCGGGTGCTGGAGACCCCTGTGCTCACGGGTAAAGGGGGGAGGGGGGCTGTTTCCAGGAGGTCAGGGGTTTCCTAGAGGCCCCTATGCTCACAGGCCTCAGAGGGCTTGCGATCGGGGTTCCGTAGCATTTCACCTATCCTGCCACCCTATAGTTACGCCACTGAATCTAAAACTAAGTGGTATCGCTAGTGCAGTAGTCAAACATCGTTTAGTACGAAGGAGTCCAAGCAGCAGTCCCGGCGCAGGGGGCGGTCGCGAGGCGGCTAGTTGGCGTCGGGTATGAGCGAGGCGAAGAAGGAGGTGAAGATCATCCAGGTGACGGCCAGCAGCGACTGCTGCGCGCCGCCCGCCGCGCTCTGCAATGCGCAGTGGGCTACATTTAATACATTGCTCACGGATGATAAACAGAGGTAAAATCCTGCTAATATTATAAACGCGATAGTTTGTTTGGATGTATGGATGTTAGGTACTCTTTCACGCAAAAACTAATAAATGGATTACAATAATATAGCTTATACACCTGAATAACGTATAGACTATGTTTTATCGATGTACCACGCGAGTAAAGAGGCGGGCAGAAGCTAGTAAACTAATAAATATAGGAAAGTTAAAGTTTGTGAGAAAGGATCGTAGCAAATGG